>PVIA01001182.1:96652-307201 GCA_004024845.1 Tonatia bakeri | reverse complement strand
TGTTAAAAATGGATATGAGGAAGAAACGTTCAATGACAGTAGATGCAAGATGTTAGCACGATCTATATGGGAGAGAGAAAATTAAAATGATGTTGAAGATTAGGAAGAGAGAGCCAATAATGACTCTTAAACTTTCTACTCGGCATAATTGGCTGGAGAGTGGCACTACCAAATGAAATTAAAAAAATAATAATGCACGAGGAGCAGGCTATGTGGGAGTAGTGAGGGAAAGACTAAAGATAAACTGGAATAGCCTCATTACCTCATCAGGTGAAGATGAACAAAGTCGGATAATATGCAAGATGCATGGCATTCTGGCTGAAGCCCAGGAAGCAGGGCTGCACTGGGCTTTCAAGTTGAAATAAATTAGCACCCAGGTGGTATTTTATACCTGAATTGTCTCCATAGCGATGAGTGTACTTTGGAAGGAAACCTTAAGAAATAGATGAATAGGAACAGAGGAAGTAGACAAGGAAAAAGAATCAAAGAGAAAAAAAAATCAGAAACATATGTTTCCCTTGATTTCAATGTTCTTTTTTTCTTTGAGTTCCCAAAGCATTTGACACTTATTGGGGGGAGGAGTAGGAAGTCCCTTCTATCTCCATTATTCTTTAAAATATCCCAACCTGGTCAGAGTAAAGGAAATTTATTGGACCATGTTTACTAGTGGATGGATTTACAATTGCAAATGGATGTACTCTTGTTCCAAGATCACTCTCTTCTCCCCAATGACTTCAAGGCTTGTAATTGGTAAGCTGTACCAGGCTTGTCTTAAAAGTCTTGCTTGTCCTTCTTTCCTTACAAACTCCTAAATTCTCATCACTTCTGGTGAGTAGTTGGGGAATTAAGAATGGGGCATGGTAGCCTTGTATGGGCTTTTGGCATCAAATACATTCTCTAAACCAGCTTTACTAGAGAGCCATGCATTAGAGAATTGGGCCCAAGCCCAACTAATTCTAAAGGGATAATGTACCCGTCCATCTTTGTCCCTTGTCTATATTGATTCTTCAGTCTTAAGAGACAGAAGAAATTTTCAGGTAAAGGTAGAATTCAGGTATTCCTATGTTTCCCCCTCTATTTCACTCCTTTGTGATATTTGTCACTTTGTAATCTTGTATTTTTATGTACTTATATTTTATATATATCTACAATATATGTTTATGTTTTATATTTTGACTATTTCTGCCTATCTTCTATTCCCTCAGTTGTACTTCTAAACTCTTTGAAATTTCACTTTGACAATGACTAAAGATGTTTTTTTTTTATTTTTAACAAAATATCAGATTCTTAGAGAGTTTGAAAGATTATGACAACCTGCATCATTGGAAGTGGACAGTAACGAAATGAAGTATTGGAAACATGGATTGACATTTTTTATGCTGACTACAATTGAGATTTGAGTAAGGATCATAGAAAAAATTAAGTTTTGTGATAGATAGTGTTACATATACTTTATCCTAATAATTCAAAGCCTCATTTAATGCTTTATAATCATGCTATATAATATCTTTTCCTTCCCAATAATGTGTATGTTAACTTTCTTTTCCTACAGTCATTTCAGTATGTGCTAACAATGTTGTAGTGTTGGGGGAATCTATATTTCAACATAAAGAGGGATAGGTCTTGCTTCTGATACTGATTTGGTGAATTGTGATGAGAAAGCTCAAGTGTTTATGGGAAATGGGCAATACACTTCTTACTTTTAAAATGTGTACTGAGGGCCTGCATTGAGGAAATGCCTCTGTACTTCAGATCTTTTTAGATGTTACTTTTTTTAATGCCTATATTCCCGTAGTTTACTCTCAGCACCCTAGTCTCTTGGCTGATTGGTGGTTGAGTGACATCTTGGTGTCTTCATTCTATTATTTGCTCGGATGGCTCTTCCCAGTGGATAGGAAGTCACTTTGATCTGCATGTGTATGCGTGTTTTATGCAATCAGTTCCATTTTTGAACATACACATGATCTGTTTGTGTGTGTGTGTTATGCAGTCAACCAACATTCTTAAACATGAATAGGTACAAATGATTTAAGTTTGCTTAAAAAATGAATCACTGGTGCTATGACTCTAAAACTGAGTATTAATCCTCTTAAATCTGGAATGAACGTAACTGGTTACCTGATTTCAATTCTTTTGGACATATACCTAGAAGTGGAATTGTTGGATCATGCGGCAGTTCTATTTTTAATTTTTTGAGAACATACTATATTTCATAAAGGCTGCATGTTTGCATTCCTACCAACACTTGCCTTTTTAAAAACAGTAGCTGTGTGGTAGCACTGTTCACAATAACTAAGACATGTAAACAACCTAAATGTTCATTGACTGATTAATGGATAAAGAAATATGGCATGTACATCCAATAAAATACCATCCAGTCTTAAAAGAAGGAAATTGTACAATATGTGACAACATGGATGAACCTTGAGAGCATTATATTAAGTGAGATAAAACAGTCTCAGAAAGACAAATACTGCACGATTCCACTTACATGAGGCATCCAAAATAGTCAAATTCCTAGAATCAGAGAGTGTAGTGGTGGCTGCTGGAGGTAGGGGGATGGGAAAACAGAGAGTTACTAATCCACTGTCGTAGAGTTTCAGTTGAACAAAATGACAAAGATCTAGACATGCGCTTTACAACACTGGACTCAAAGTCAACGACAATGTATTGTGCACTTACTACTTAGGACCCCAGGTCTCATGCTAAGTGTTCTTACCACAGAAAAGTGCAATAATCCAAACTTAGAATAAAGTTTAAATTTATCTTAATAAAATACTCCTTTAAGGTCTTATAATATCCCTGGTTTTGCTGTGAAATGCCCAGGAAATGGAGCCCTTGCAAGAGCTTGGACCATTTTGTAAGGCATGGGTGATAACCTTAGAAAATTTACGAGGGAAGGAGAGCTTTATCAATGAAGTTGGATGAAAGGTATTACATCATATCGTGACCATCAGAGTTCTATTTTTCTGGAGTCACTCAGGTGTGGCCACATAGCCGGGCTTGGATATTGCCGTCTTGTTTTCAGCTCAAGTGTTAGCAAACAAATAATTATTCTATTTTTGATGGTGATGAGTCCAGTCTCGGGTCCTGCTCTAAAAACTAAATCTAGAAATGACCTGGAAGTTTCCACTTTTTCGATAACTGCCTTTCATCAAATCTTATTTTCTCAGATTTCTTGGCAAAAGCATTTTTCTTTAGTTGAAAGCCATCATTTTAGTCTCTTTATAGTCTCTGGATTAAACTGTTGTTTACTTCCCTTGTTTGCTCAGTGCAAATACTAGTAACCACAGTCTTCAGCATTGAGGAAGGCAGATGGGCTACCTTTCTTTTCTATCAGGTACTTCCTGGAAGATACTAAGTGGATCTTTCTTTTCCTCTTTGCTTTAGTTATTTAATTTGGCAAGTACTTTGTAATCTATTTTCATCCTGTGTTCAGAAGACAGGAAAATTAAATGCAATTACAGAAACTTTGTTTTATACATTTAGTAATTTTCTTCTCAATTCTTATGTCTCCTAATTTATAGTGAATGTTCAACTGAGTCACATAAGCCTGGACATTTGATTCCATTAGGAAGGCTGGGTGTATAGAGTGCTCCCCATAACTAGATTGATATTATCTATATATGTGCTATTTCCCCTAGGACCTCTGACACTCTTTTTGTTTTAGAATTTATTTGCTCTTTGTTTTGCAATATTTTTTAGTGCTCAGATGAAAAAATAAAATGAGACTTCTTTTTGCCTTTACATATGGCATTTTGATAAATTAAAATCATAGCAATGTTACTATTAGAAGTCTCATTTTTTACATTGATCCCATTCAATAATAATGAGCACATCTTAATTATAATTATTGCATTAAGTGTTTAACATTACAGAGCACAGAGAGAACATTTCCAAGTTGATTCTCTTGGTCTGACAGCCACAAAAGGATCCTCTTGAACATTGTAAGGAGGAAATATTTTTATTGCTAAGAGATGTGAAGGAAAGAAAATGAACATTTATTGGTCATGTAAAATGTCACAGACACTATGATAGACATTTTTTGTTGTTTTTGTATAATTCCATAGAATAGAAATTAGTATACCCATCTTATAAACATAGCTTAGAGGTAAAGTACCTTGCCCAAAATCCATCACAAGGAGGTGGACAAGCTGTGGTTCCAACCTAAGTTTACCTGGCTACGGAGCTCATACACTTTCCTCAATGTCCTCTGTTGCCTTCTAGCATCGTGACAGTATGAAAGGCATTGGGCTAGGGAGAAAGTACCTGGTCTAACACCATCTTACAGCTGGAACTCCACGGAGAACTTTGGCTTCTTGACTACTATCTCCCAATTTTTCAAGTAAGAATAAAAAGGCTCCCAAGTAAGCATTTAGAATTAAATGAGATTGTGTATGTGTAAATTCTTTGTAGGAAACAGTGATTACAAACATGTATTCACTTTTATGATAGGCAATCTACAAAATACTTTAAATGTGTTTGTTAATGTAATCACCATTAAAACCCTTATTTTAATCCTCATTTTACAAGGAAACTGAGGCACAAATAGGCTAAGAAACTTGCCCAAGGTCATACAGTTAATTAAGATGCAGAACCACAATTTGAATCAGGAAATTGGGATTTGGAATGTAGGATATTAATCACCACTCTACACAGAGTAGGTAAAGTAGGTTTACAGTTGTGAGTATGTGAAACACATAATTTATTCCTGCATTATTATTTATTTATTAATTATTGTATTATGTCTTGTTTACCTGAACAACTATGAACCTACTTTCACCTACCCCAGTATTGTGCTATAAAATGTAGGGATTAATATGATAATTTCAGACTTCAACATAATATAAAAATGATGCAAGAACTTTGTTCAACAAGATCAGTGTCCTCTAACAGTTTTAGAAAAGTTGAGCGGGAACAACTCACCATCCTAGCGTCAAAAATGTGCCATAGGAGTTATTCTAAAGGTCAGTCTAACCTACTACTATATCAGGATGGAATCGTGGATCTACTTTGACCCACTAGCAATGCTTAGACTATCTACAGGAATCCCCTCTTCCCAGGGAGACACTGGTGTCTCAGTGACATGCCCATGGAAGAAGGGCTTTAAGGTCCTAGTAGGGCATAGAGATGCAAGCATTTTACACACACACACACACGCACACACACACACACTCTCTCTCTCTCTCTCCCTCTCTCTCTCTCTCTCTCTCTCTCTCTCTCTCTCATAATATAAGCATAAAATGAGGGAAGTCTTCTCGGAGATCTACATTAACAAGGCCCAGAATTCAGGGTCTACTTTCACCGCTTGTAAGCCTCCACTCCTCACCCTCACCTCACGACTCTGACAAACAGTACTCCACACCCACTCTTTTCTTCTGGGCCTGGATGTGGCTTTAGAATACTTCTGAACACTACTCTGAGACATCCTATGATTGCTACTCTAGTCTTCGTTAACTCCTTTCTCCTTACTTTAGGTCTTGTTTGCTCTTTTTTTTCAAAGTGTCTCAAGGTGAAAGTTTATGTTATTAATTTGAGGTCTTTCTTTTAAATACAGACTTTTACTGGTATAAATATTCCTCTAAGTGCTGTTTTAGCTGTATCCAATGAAGTTCGGTATGTCATGTCTTCATTTTCACTCACCTCAAAGTATTTTCTAATTTTCATTTTGATTTCTTCATTAATTCATTGGTCATACAAGTGTGTGTTGCTTAATTTCCACATATTTGTGTTCTGCAATTTTCTTTCTGCTTTTTTATCTCTAATTTTATTCCGCAAAAGTCAGAGAACATATTTTATGTTATTTCTGTTCTTTTAAATTGATTGAAGCTTGTTTAATGTCTAGTATGTGGTCTATGCTAGAGAATGTTCTATGTGCCTTTGAGAAGAATCTATATTCTACTGTCATGGGTGGAGTGTTCTAGAATATGTCTTAGGTGGGTTTATAGTATTGTTCAAGTCTTCTATGTCTTTGCTGATCCTATGCTTAGTTGTTTTATTCATTATTAAAGGTGGGGTATTAAAGTCTCCAACTATTATTGTGGAATTATCTATTTCTCTTGACATTGTTGTCAGTTTTGGCTTTATGCATTTTTGTGCTTTGTTGTTCAACATCGATTCATTCAATGTTTATTGTATTACAGTCACTGTGCAAGATAGTGGGAACACAATGGCAATCAAAATGAATAGTATATTATCCTTAAGGCTTATAGTGGGATATATAGGCCCTGAATAAGTCAACTTACAAATTGAAATAGAATTTATAAATTGTAATAAATGCTAGCTTCCCCAACTAGTTTGTAACTCATTTGTGACATTTATCAAAGCTTGAAATTATTGCATTAATTTACCTGTTTGTGTTTCTGTCTCTCCTGATAGTTTTTCAAACTATATATATTGACCATAAATGCACTTTCAGTTCCTGGCTCAGGTGTTTTGAACTGCACTCAATAAGTCTTTATTGAAATGAAGAATGAAAGAAAGAAAATAACAGTATACCTAGGGTGAGAAAACAAGAGGTGCTTGATTTAGTTTTCCAGGATTAAGGAAAGGCCTCTTTGCTGAGTTATTTGATGGTTCTATCCGAAAGATAAATAGGACTTGGGGAAGGAGGGTTGGGTGAGGTCATTGGGAGTGGGAATTAAAAACTAAGAGAATTGAGTATGCAAAGGCCATGAGGCAGAAAAGAACTAGTTACATTCAAAACCAGCAAGGCACAAGGGGACGGTGCCAGATAAGTTGGTAGGGACCAGTTAAAAGGGCATAAGTATGTGGATGAGAAAGACTAGATTGTTGAAACAAAGAGATCCTGAAGGTCAATGGCTCAAACTAGACAAAAGTATAATTCTCTCTCCCAGAAGAGTCTGAGAAAGCTAACGAATTTCTCCTTGAGAAATTTATCTGGAAACTTAGGTTAATAGAAGTGTTCCACCATTCTTGACACTTCTCTTTCAACATTGCTCCAGTTGTTGCTATTTTTTAGTTGATAGAAAGGTAAGAGAACTTATGGAGCATGGGTGTTCCATGTTTTAAGGCCTATGTGTGGAAAGGGCAGACATCACTACCATTCATAGCAGAAGTATCACTGCAAAGCAACCATATGTTTATTCTTAGTCATGCAAATTTCAGTTGTTGTCCAGACATCATGTGCCCAGATGCAACCAGAGAAGAAGAAATGGATTTTAGTGGACAATTAGAAGTTTCTGCCTTATGAAGGATTTAGAATTGATGTTGAGAGCAAAGAGTACTTATTGCAGGTTTTTAAGCATAAAGATATGATTAGATTACCATTTTAAAGTGGTTTCTATGAGAAAAATTGATTATAAGAAATAAAGAATGGAGGTAGGGAGACTGGATTGACAATTACTACAATAGTGCAGATGAGAAATGGGAGTTGGAACTACAGAGATGTAATAGAAATGAAGAGAAGCAGGTAGTAGGTTTATAATTGCCTAAACATGAGAAAGTTTTTGAAATGTGGATGAGGGTTATATGGAGAAAGATGTGTAAAGAGAGTTTTTCATGAAAGATTCTGGCTTGAGGGATTGAGAGATGGAGGTGCCATTGACCAACAGGGGAATACTTGGGAAAGAAGTTGTCTTCTGAGAAGATCAAGAATTCCGTTTTGTACATCTTGTGTTTGAGATGTCTGTTTTCCTATGATTTCAACTGGCTGTGGAAAAGTGGTGAGTAGAACTCCCTTAATAGTTATACTGGGCTGATTGAGATGATGCCTCAGATATGGTCTAATGGATTGTGAATGGCACATTGTGTACTTAGAAGCATCCTTTGCTTCAACTTCAATGAAATACATAAATTTTTTCTTAACATGTTTACTGCTTCATGCCTCCTCAAGCAGTAGTTCTCCAAATGCTCTTTTCTCCGGCTTTTTCATTTAGCTCCTTTCTTGTATTAGTCTTCTCAAGTGGACATAAAACATACCATACATTAGGTAGCTTAAGTAACAAATATATAGTCACAGATCTGGAGGCTGGAAAGTCCAAGACTAAGCAACGTATCAACAAGGTAGGATTCATTCCGATGTCTCTTCTTTTAGCTTGGAAGTAGCTACCATGTTCTGCGTGCTCACATGATCACTTCTTTGTGTGCACATGGAGACAGAGTGGGGGAGGGGAAGGTGGGAGAGAGGGAGGGAGAGAAAGAGAGAGATCTTTTTCTTTTCTTTTTTAATAAGACACTAATTTCCACATGAGAACCCTACCCTTAAGAGCTCATTTAATCTCCCAAAGCTCCTATCTCCAAATACTACCACATTCGGGGCTGGGGCTTCAACAAATACATTTTGAGGGAACATAATTCAGTGCATTCTACCCAGAGCAATCCTCCCTGGTTTTCCAAGCTCCAAGCATCTTTGCCCACTCAACTTCAGACACCTTCTTTGTCCCCACAGTGCACTGTGCATGTTTTCATCCCCTAGCGGATCATGTGAACTACAAATGGGTATGTAGTCTCTCTGCCCAACGAACTCAG
The DNA here is from genome assembly GCA_004024845.1 of Tonatia bakeri. Lineage (NCBI taxonomy): Eukaryota > Metazoa > Chordata > Mammalia > Chiroptera > Phyllostomidae > Tonatia > Tonatia bakeri. The sequence continues at coordinate 298,711 of PVIA01001182.1, read as the reverse complement.
CATCCTGAGGGTGGTACCTAGCTTCATTCATCTCTATATGCTCAGGGCCTTGCATAGTGCCTGGAATAGAACAAGCATTCAATAAATATTTGTTGAGCAAATAAATTTGTCTTGAGAAACCCACTTTGTGTTACTAGAAATGACTCTTTTTTATTTTAAAATAGCAAACATGTATCTAGAAATGACTTATCTAAAATGTTAAAAAATATATACATTTATGGTGCATTAACATATTCAGAGGGAAGAGTATGTTTTAGCATATTTCGACTTCCTGACGACAGGGCTGGTTTGGGGAAAATGAGATTCTGTGGAGCAGAGCCCACATTACGGCCCGGGGCACTGAGCCGCTGTGGCTCCTGCCTGTTCGTGTGCTGACATGTGTGGCTAATGTAGGTGTTCTCTCTTTGGAGTGGAAAGAAAATGATGTCACTTGGATATTTTTCAATGCAAATGGAAGCATAAATAAAGATTTGTGTGGGAATTGAAGATGGCTGAAATAGAATGAATGTGTAAAAGAGGTCAGATGAGAATAAAAAAACCCATTCTGAAAGTTTGTCTCTGTAAAACCTTATACTATTTCCATGCTTGTTGTTTTCTTTTACTGTAATATTTATTGTTCACTATACTCCAGGCACTTAACCATCTCACATAATTTTTCTCAGTTAATCCACACCATAGCCCGGGAGGTAAACTGGTTGACTGTAGTTTGTGCTCTGAGTTGTTATAGGCTTTCACGCACTCTAATCAGGATTTTGGGGTGGATTCTCAGATATATTTATTAACTTGTTAAGCCATAGTAAGTTTGACTTCCTAATTATAAATTTGACTGTTATTCCTATTATTTCACATTCACTTTTCCTGCAAACACATGAACATTTGTGCTTTTACCATTTTGGACTGACCGACTCTTTCATTACAGTTAAACGTTATTCACGGACTCTTAATCATTTGAATCTACTCATTCTTTCTATTTCCTCTTGTGTTTGTTGTTAAATGAGGAGTTGCAATGAATCCTGGGTAAGCAGTAATGAGTGGTCAAAGCTTAAAGCTCTTTGAGGAAATACCAGACCCATGAACTACAAGCAAGGCAACAGGTTTGAGCCCAGTCCCAGCTTCAAAGACCTGTGGAGAGATTGTTCGGTGTGGTAACTCTTCTAGGCTTAGGGGACTGTGAATTCTTTGGCCATAGCTGTGAAGACTCAGAGGATGCCAACTGTACCACGACTGGCTTCTAAATGGTAGCAAGAAGCATCTGCAAGTCTCATGCCCCCTTCTCCTGACTCTTCATCTGGATTTCACCAAGGATTGTTCTTGTTCCTTAGGTGAAAACCTCTCTCTCAATGGGCCTTGCAGAAGTACTCCATAAATATTGTTTTAGGAAATTCTAAAACACAAACTTTTATCTGCTGAAGTCATTCGACTTTGTAAAAGATCATTCGATTTAGAAGAATAAAAATAGTCTTATGTGTTTGAAATCAGTGGTTCCTGCAATATAAAACAGTGTAGGTTATGTAGGTTCAAATTTAGATACATGTGCTTTGCATGGTAAAGGATGGATTTACACTGGACTTTTTCTTTTTACTCACTCTAAGTATTTCTAAACTACTTCATTTAAAGATCACACTTAGAGATATCATAATAAATTAGGATGTTGCATTTTACTCAGTTTACATTTAGTCTTAGAATGCTTGCATTCTGCAAAATGTTTTTCAAGACTCCCTAAAAAGACAAAATAGACACCCTGTAAGCAGTTTACAAGATACAGATCTTTATCTCCTACCAAAGAAAGAAAACAAGAAAGCTGTAAATAATAAGTTCTGAATAGCAATGGCATAAACTGCCTAATCAATGTCTTCCAGAACTGGCAAGTGACACCTCTTTGTTTTTTGCAAATAAAAACCTTCTTACCATCACAATATAAACCATTATCTCGGCAAGCAAGGTATATTTAGAAACGTACAAAATGTACATTTCCTGCCAGCCTCTAGATCAGTAGGTGAAGATCTAAAGTCATGCAAATATTACAGTAAATGCAGGCAACCAATTTCTAATTATTCCATATCAGCAGATTTGTGAGGAATATAATTTATTAAAAAAGAACAGTTTATGATCAGCAGACCTTGGTTATGACTGTTTAGGAATTCAGTGCATTTTGATCTAATCACAAAATCAAAATATTCATGAAACACAATGATATCTCCCCAAAGCAGCCGGGCAGCCATTAATTTTGAAATTCGGGTAATTTATTAACACTTATCTGAAGCTGTAAAAGCTTACCTCTGTGTTTGTAATACGGGGAAAAGTGAAAGCAGTTTTAAAACTGATTCCTAATGATTTATAATGGTTTGCTGTAATTTGAGCCAGAAATTCAATTAAAATGTATGTCTAGTTTTGTTTCAAGATCTTTAGTTAAAAATTCTATTAAAATTCTATTTCCTTCTTGCATTAAATGTATCTGTTATCTGCATATACAAGAAATATAAGAAAATTCTATCATTTATTCCCCAGTCTCCATAAATGCTTTAAAAAAGCATTCATTTTTATTTCATAATTCTGCTAAGGTAGCATTTAGAATTTATATATAGTAGAGGAAGAATTACTGTGTATGCCACTTCCTCAGCAAGAGAAGAAATCTAACACTGAATACATTAGGAACAAGTCAAGAGATATTTGCCACTTTATCAAACTAGGGGCAAACAAATAAAATGAAACAGACATTTTTGGCTCCAAGTTATTCACCTAATAGTTTGTCTCTGAGGCATTTAAAAAGTATAACTTTCCAGAGAAAGGGGTGGGAGTCATGGGTGAGGGAGGCTGTTCAACCTCTTGCAAACAGATGCAAACAGATGAATTGTTTGAAAACTTTGAAAGAATTGTCCTAAGGCATGAGATTCTTTAGATTTTCTTTTTAAACACAGGAGCTTGGTGGATTAGTTGAAGGAGAGCCTGATTGGTTCTTGCTTTTTGTTTTCTTGAATTACATTGAATTTTGTAATAATTACCAAATACATATATTAAAAGAGCTGTTTTTTGTCTTGATTTTTAGGTGGCATGATTCTATGAGCAGAAAGTAATGAAGCTCTAATTTATTGAGCATTTGCTATGTATAGATGGATGGATTGCTTGGCTTTTTGAATAGTTCAATCTCCTCACTAGTATATATTATATACAAATATTAATATTTGTATAATATATACATATGTATTATATTCAAGTGTTATTATTCATATTTTACTCTAGTGGTGGAAGAGGCACAAAGTTTCATAGAGCTGAAAAGTGGAAGGGCAAAGATTTGAATTTAGAAGGGTTATCACCGATTTCCTTTTCAATTTGGTCATGTGGTGTGGTGGAGGGGTGGAGAGTGGGACGTTCACTTGATAAAGCCCAGAGTTGGGTTGAAGTGAGCAATTCTGAGTTTGTGGGCTATTTCTGAGAAAGGAGGCAATTCCATTAACAAAAGCTAGTAGGCAATGGGAAGAACCAGAGCGTCATTGTGTGTGTGTGTGTGTGTGTGTGTGTCCTATACCTTGAAAATTACAAGGTTGGGCCTTATTTGTCTTTCCTCTCATGATCAGCTGGGGACCTGAGTACACTGCAGGGCTTGAGAGATGTGAGCTGAGTGTTAAAATGCCCTCATGCAAACAAGGTCACCAGTAGAAAACTTAATCACCAAGCCAACTGAATGGAGAGAAAAAGAGAAAGAGAACAAACAGAGAGATAAGCAAGCAAGCTTAGTTGTAACGTCTTACATCACAGGAGTCTGAAATAGAGGAAAGCCTGAGAACAAAGCTGTAGAAAACCCAAGGAAGGGAGATAGGCCTGGAGCAATTCCCAAGTGGAGGAGGCTTTAATGCTGCTCTGAAGGCCCTTGTGGGGATGAACTGAGACATAAGTAAACCATGTACTTTTATTTGACCACTCCCTTAGACAGAATCACACTGAGATTTCCCTGAATTTACCTGCTGAAAGTTGCTAATGGCCAGTGGATTTCTGTTTTGTACTCCCAAGTGGGCCAGGGTCCAACAGCAGGAGACCAGCTCTTCCTACACACACTAGGGTTCCTGATATGGAGTCATCAGAGTCAGGAAAGAGTTTTATTGTTCTAGGTTTGTTGAAAAAAGGGGAAGTCAGGGTGGGCGACAGAACTGCTATGAAAGTGAGCATTAATAGGTGCAGATTCAGGGATGAAAAAAGGTAGGACAATTGTATTGCTGATATATGGTATACTGATGGAGGGATTTTCCTAGGCATTACTATGTTCCATACATCCATCTGACCACAATGGCTAGCCGGGTGGACATGAATTCAGTGAAAGGTCTTAAAAAACATCACTTAAACTAGGACTGCAAACTGGGGTTTGTGGTCAGGGGAAACAGGTAGATTAGAGGCAGAAAATAATGGGATTTGAAAGATGAGGAGTCAGAATGTACCCCAGCTACAAGACTGTTCTCATAGTTGAAAGAAAAGCTAGTCAGAGATGCAGCATAAAATGAGGAATTTGTTCTACACTAATATTTTTCCAATTCAGGCTTTTTACATACAGAGTTCTGATGTTGGAAGTTTAAGGAATTCATTTGTAAGTTAATTTATTCTCTCATTACCTTTCTGAACCCTTTCAGAAACTGTGGTGAGGATGGTGGGAGGGAATAGATGGAAGGAGGCAAGGAGGACAAAAGTCTATGAAGTGTAGCTCTAATCTTCGAGTAGTTTACAAGAATCTCGGCTACCAGACTGTAAATTCTGGAAGGGCAGAGTTTGTACTTTGTTTTTGTGGCTGACAATAGACACGTATGAAGGTGATTTGTTGAATGTATAAACAATGACTTCTACATATCAGAAGAACATTTTTGGGGGCCTCCCAAAGTTGCTATGGCTACAATTCCGTAGTCTTCTTTCTGAAATTGTCCTTGTTCGTGAAAACTACCTCTCCCTGTTTCAGACAGCCAGCTCAGCTTTGTCTTCCAGCCTGTACTCTTGGGCCCAGGTCCAGCAACTCCAGATTAGAAGCTGAGCTAGGCAATTCTAGTACTTGATGCAGTGGAAACGGAAGGAGGACTTCACCCAAACAACACCTGGATTTTCAGACATTTGCCAAGATCTCTCCCTTTCTTATTTCCAGTCTTCCTTTACTTTAATCCTATATCTGATCTCTCCCAAAATTATTTCTCATTGTGTTTTTTTTTTTTTTTTGAGTTGGTATTTATACTTGGTATGTCTCGGTTAAATCACAGCTCTTCCTAACTGGCTCTGAAGGTCTGTCAATCCTAAGGCTGTCTTGTGTGGAAACCCTTGTCCCCCAAAATCCCACTCTGAATTTTAATCTTGCCTATGACACTGGCACTTATCTGGACCACCTACTTCACTCTGTGAACTGCCTGTTCAGAATCACTGGGTGGCCCCAGAAGAACTTCCAGACTGTGAAGAGAAAGTGTGCTACTATGAGAGCATTTGAAGCCTACAGTTTTTCTTTTATTCATTTTTTTCTATTTTTAAATTGTGGTTAAATACAAATAGTATAATATTTACCATGCTAATTATTTTAAGGGTATAGCTCACTGATATTAAGTACATTCTGTTTTTACATAACCATCACCACCACCTATCTGTAGAACTCTTTTCATGTTGCAAAACTGGAACTCTGTAGCCATTAAACAACACTCCCTGTTTCCCTGCCCTCCCAGTCCCTGACAGCCACCAATCTACTTTCTGTCTTGATGAATCTGACTACTCTAAGTATCTTTATATTATACCTATATAAAAAGTGTAGTACAGCATCTGTGTCTCTGTGACTGGCTTATTTCACTTAGTATAATGTCTTCAAGGTTTATTCATATAGTTGCCTGTGCCAGAATTGCCTTCCTTTTTAAAGGTCTGTCTATCTATCTATCTATCTATCTATCTATCTATCTATCTATCATCTATCTATGTAATCAACTTTTGCTTATCCATTCATTCATTGGTGGACACTTGGATTATTTCCAGGTTTTAGCTTTGTGAATAATGTTTTGCTTTGAGCCTCGTTATAGATATCTTCAAGACCTCATTTTCAATTCTTCTGGGTATAGGCCAAATTTCTGGATCATATAGTAGTTCTGTTTTTAATTTTTTGAGGAATTGTCTTACTGGTTTCCACAGCCATTGTACTATTTTGCATTCCCTCCAACAGTGCCTAAGGGCTTTAATTTTTCTTTACATCCTTGCCAAGACTTATATATTTTTGATAGTAACCATCCTAATGTGTATGAAGTGATAGCTCATTGTGAATTTCATTTGCATCTCCCTAAGATTAGTGATGTTGAGCATTTTTTCTTGGGCTTATTGTCCATATTTGTATATTTTCTTTGAAGAAATGTCTGCTCAAATCCTTTGCCTATTTTTTGTTTTTTTCTTTCTTTTTTAAATTTTATTTTTCAGTTACAGTTTACATTCAATATTATTTTGTTCAGATACACAGCATAGTGCTTAGATAATCATGTTTTATGCAGTACCCACTTACTACCATACATAGTTATTATAATATTATTGACGATACTCTCTGTGCTGTACTGTAAATCCCCAGCACTCTTTTATGACTACCAATTTATATTTTAATACCTTCTCCTTCTTTGTCCGACCCCACAACTGCCCTCCTCTCTGAAAACCATCAGTCTGTTCTCTGTATTTATGAATCTGTCTCTGTTTTGTTTGTTCACTTATTTTACTCTTTAGATTACATATGTAAGTGAAATCATATGTTTTTCTCTGTCTTATTTCACCCCTTGGGTCCATCCAGGTTGTTGCAAAATGTAAGACTTCCTTATTTTTTGCAAGTGAGTAACATTCCATTGTATATATGTACCACAACTTTTTCATCCACTCGTCTGTTGATGGACACTGGGTTGCTTCCATATCTTGGCTATTGTACATAATGCTTCAGTGAGCATAGAGGGGCATATATTCTTTCAAATAAGTGTTTTAGGTTTCTCATAGGTGCCTATATTTTAAAGATTTGCTTCAAGTATTTTTCACTTTTTTTTCAAGCTTTCCAGGATTTAACTTTCCTTCAATGAACAGGTAATTTTCACCACATCTATGATGCTCTCTCTGACTCCCCAGGTAGAATCAACTGTCTTCTTTTTTGTTTTTCATCTATGTATTATAAACCCCTTAAAACATTTATTACAGTAGCTTGTAATCATCCTATCAACAGATGTGTTTCCTACCAACTACACGTGAGGTCACAACCATATTTCATTAATCTCTACACACATTTAATTACTATACCTGGCATGTAGTAGGTGTTCAGTGAATTTCTGTTGCATGAATAACTATATGAATTATTCACATTTAGAATAATACTTTTATAGACAACTGAATATTTGGATTCGGAGATTAATAAATGGTGTCTATTAAAGCCATCTGCATTGTTGTTCTTTACTACAAAGCTGAGTGGTGATCCTGAACTTTGAACATTATCATCTCAACTTCTGGGTTTGACCTTAGAGATGCCAGGTGAGGCCTGGGCAGCATGTTTTTTAACTATTCCTTGGGTGATTTTAATGTGTGACCCAGGTAGAGAACCATGAAGAATCACTGACCACTGTGACCATTCTGGCTTTACGGTGCTGAGTACACTGGTGTCACATGCTAGGGAACAGCTAACACAGTCATGAGGATTGCTTTGTAAATGTACTAAATGTTCTTGCCATTATTGAAATAACCCAATACCTCCCCTCTACACCTTATACCTCTTATAATCAATCATATTACAGCCTAGTTAGCAGTCCAGCAGCCATGAAGGCACTCCTAATTTCAGTTTGTGAGACATAAATGCAGGTTTTATTAATGTGGACATTTGGAATCCATGGAATCAGTTAAGAAGCATGACATATCTCTACGTCTGAGCTATTTCCACATGGAATGTTATCAAAGTTGGCGGGGAAATGTTAGTAACCTCTTTTCACTCATAAATGCAGATTTCATAATTACTTATGACTTTGCTTCTTTTAACGTCTCTGGCTCTGTCTAGCCTTGGCATTCTTTCAATGTGCACTTCTGTACAAATTAGAAGAGCAAGAGTTAAGACGAGGAACTTATGTGTCTGGCCACAGATATTCAGAGCAATTCAGCATGTCAAGCTGAGGTCAAATGAATAGGGAATGTCATTACTAAATGGTAACAATTTCTGAGAGCTTTAAAGAAATTCAAGTCCTTTTTAAATCTACATTTATTTTATCTTTTTTTCAGGGTGATAGGTTGTACTTATAGTTCTTGTCAGAGATTTGTACATTAAAATGACTTCAAATTTAACTATTCTAGAAATCAACTTTCCAAATAGTATTTCAATCAGCTCCAGTAGAAGACATACAGTTTTATTTGAGATACAGAGTTCTTTTTAAGTTTCATGAGATATCCTTATTTATTAGTAAAGCTGATGTGACAGGTGCTTTTATATTCCTTTGATATGTTAACAAAGACACAGGGGATTAGGTCATGTTTTCAAATTCCAGGACCTAAATTATAGTATCAATTTAATCTTCTCACTGTTCAGTAAATTTAAACTGCTATAATGTTCAGAAATTTAGGACATACCTATACTAGCTCAGAAGCAAGCCAAATGAATTGCATACTTGTGCATCTGTGTTGTGTGTTGTGATAATTCATTGATAAATAGAAGGATTTGGCTATAAAACATATTATGCATATTCCAAGCCAATGATAAAGCAGTTATGGTACAGAGGTTGCAAAAATGGATCAATGGCATAGTTAAGTTATCGAGGCAGCATTTTAGTGACTGTCACCCCATAATGCCTGTAAGAAACTAAGTCACCAGTGAACTAGAGAGAAGCACCTCTTAATTATCCCTGGAATAGAAGAAGTGAGAGGGAATAAATAGCTAAATATGTGGTGGATTGCTGGAGCAGAAACTGTTGGTGCCCATGCATATCCTTTGAACCTTTATATTTATTAGACTCATGCTCTTTTCACATCTCCAGCTGTTTGCCTATGAAGTCTGAAAAAATGAAGTCTGCTTGTCCCTCTTGCAGAGCAGGCTGGATGGGCCCTCGACCAGTGATGGATGGGAGTTGATGGACAAATACCCTGGCTCCCTCTTCCTTAAGTGGGAGAACCCTGAAGTTCTAGTCCATCTCCCAGATTTCCCTAGCTGGATTATCTCTAAGTGTCCAAAGGAGCAGCTTGCTTGATAGTACACACTTTTTTGTTATATTGTTTTATTGGCCCTCCTTCCCTCTCTGTGTTACTTTCCTGCTCCCTGCCGCAAACATGTTTTTGTCTTAAGGTACATTTCTGGGAGAACTCAAATTATGAGTATACTTTTTAATTTTGTTTTAGAATGGGTATTCATGCAAATTTATGTATTTGCAAAGCAATAATCTAGGAACTCTGTGGCTCTGAGCAACTCACATCTTTTTGAGCCTCAGTTTCCTTATTTAGAAACTTAATAGATGGAATGAAAGATCATACTCTAAGAGTCTCTTACTTTAAGACCTAAGTCAGGCTGTCTTTTCCCTCATCCTAGCATTATTTCTGCAATTTACTGCAGAGCGTTAATGCTCCATACTGGCAAAGACCATTCTCTTTTGATACTAGCAGAGCTTCTGAAAAGGATTTCTGCTGGATGTATTCTTTGGTGCCCTGTTCTCACTTGTCATCAGCTCAGACTCTGGGTACCATTCCTCCTACTGCTCCCCCCTTCTCTGAGATTGATAGCTGCAGCCTCAGTTATAGAGCATGAGGTTTTCAGGCCCCCTTCTCTGCAAAACCCTTCACTTTCTTCCCCTTCCCTCCCAGGTTTGCCTTGCTTTGATGCAGTCAGAGTCTGCCCTTTTGTGGGCTCCCACATTTGCTCCCCATGTGAGGTATAAGCACTTGTTATTTGATCTGATTTCATTTGTACAGTTGAATAGAAAAGGATTTTGTAGCACTCTCAGTAGATATGGACAGCATGACAGGCTGATTCCACAGATGATGTTGGTGCCTTTTCAGGGGGTTGAAATAATTGTGAGAACCACCAGCTTGGTTTGCCATCAGGGAGATGGAAGTAAAGACAAAAAGAAATGTGTAGTGAGTGGGGGAAAGCATGCACTACAATATTTATTTTTTAAGAATGCAAGCATCGCTGTGACTTTCCATGCCTCCTCGGCTGGTCTGGAGAGGGCTGTCTTGGGTTTCCTGAGCACCTGCAGCTCTTCAGTCTGTTCTCCTGGCACAGAGAAATGCATTTAGATTCTGGGTATTTGTTTTCTTTTGCTCGCAGCTATTCTTAGATTTGGAATAGACACGCGGATAGATAGAGTACTATAGAGAGAACCTTATGGGGCCAACATGGCACCACTGTCGCTCGGAGGGGCTTCCTGCAACAGGGCTGTCACTCATCACGTTTTCAGGTGGGTTATCTCAGTTTACCAGCGCTTTGACACCCAGAGCCTCGGGATCACGGTAATTTCAACAGGCATCTTGCCATCCACATGAATGGGAACAGATATACGAGGTATGTGCACTTGATTAGACCGAAGACTAGGCTCTAAAGCACCAAAATAGGACCTGGAACACAGATCCTCGCAGCGGAGCCAGATTTCCAGCAGTCAAGTAGAGGCCCCCATCCCACACTGCAGGAGTGAACTGAGATGACAGTGATATTCGAATCCAACAGTTTCTGATGTGGGGGTGGTAGCTTTATGCATATTTACTATTGTCTGCCAAGATTTTAGGGTTTCCCAAGTTGCTTTGTTCTCACTGGTTCTGAGCGAGCTAAAGTTGGTTGTGTAATTATTTTGAACTACAGAGGTTTCCCAGGTTAGCTGGTCATTTTTAAGCTCCCAAATCTCCAAGTTCAAATCTGATCAAGGGAGGACTGGGATAGTAGGGGAGGAGAGGTTCAGAACACACACAGATGATCTATGCTCTCTCTTGCCTAGATTGGAGCACAGCTTCAGGGAAGGGGGTGACCGGAGCCAGCCTCTCTGCTGGTTGTTCCCTACAAATATCGGGGCTTGGTTTTGAGGCAGCTCCAGACAGAGTGACTGCAGAAAGGTATTTGTATGGGGCTTGTGTTAATACAGTATTTTTCCGTCGCCAGATCTGAAGCCCCTTTGTGGCGGTCTCCAGTTTTCTTATTGTTGGTATCTTTACACAACCTTAGTGTGTCAGGGACAATAATTCTTTTTTTAAGGTTTTACTTATATATTTTTAGAGAGAGGGGAAGGGAGGGAGAGAAACATCAATATGTGGTTGCCTCTTGCATGTCCCCCACAGGGGACCTGGCCCACCACCCAGTCATGTGCCCTGACTGGGAATCGAACTGGCAACCCTTTGGTTCATAGGCTGGGACTCAATCCACTGAGCCACACCAGCCAGGGCAGGGACCATAATTCTTGATAAAATATGCCTTCCACGTTCTCTGGTCCCAGGAAGTTAGGAGGGCCATCTGGATAGTCTGGCCAATGAAATAATTGTCAGTGCTAAGCTGAGGCAGGGAAAAATGCATGAGCCATCCTGTGGTGACTCTTCTCTTTTGGAGGATAACAGTGTTCCAGATGGTGGTGCCTCTGTCCGTCTGCGCTCATGAGGAGCTGTGTGAAGGGCAGCCCTACTGTAACTTCAAATGAGCATGCAGTGTCTGTGAGACATACATTTTTGTGGCATTAAGTCAGTGGGACTTTAGGATTATTTGTTAAAACAGCACAATTAGTCTATGGTGACTAATACAGAAATTCACACCTGAATGGTACAGAACAAAAATACAAAAATATGTATCACTATCTGTTCACAGGAAATGAATAACCTGATCATTGGAAAGGTGGCTGTTGAGTGTGCAGCTCCCCAAATAACCCCTTGATAAGACAAAGCTGAGTTTACTGCTTACCACAGTAAGGAAGAACACCACCTTGACCCACCTCCTCAGAAAGGGTCATGATATAACAGGGTGATATTGGTGGACACATGAAGTGGAAGGGTTGGTGGGTGGCTCCTTTGTTACAGCCAGTGTATGGAAAAACAGTCTTCACTAATTTGGTTTCTAACTAAATTTTGTGTTTGTCACAGTAAATTTGAATTTGAAGATGTCATTTAACAGCCCTGCTCATTGGAAAACAGTTTTAAAATAATAGATTTTTAGAGCGCAGTGGTTCCAGAAGGCAGCTATCCCTCCATGCACTCCCTACGTAAAGTATCATCTTTATTGAGCAGACTTCAAGTGAGATCACTGAGTAGCTCGAAAATGATCTCTTGATTTTATCAGTTGCCAAACTACAGGGAACTACTATAGGCTCCTATTTAATGATTGTTTTAGCCCTGTAACTCAGCAGAAATGCAGGGCGGGCCTGGATTCATAGGGTTTCCTTTCCCTTGCTTCCCATCTCCACCCAGAGTTCTTCTAGGCACTGATTTAGTGATTTAATGACACGTCCTCCTTGAGTCCTTCAGAGATCCCTCAATCAGAGCTGATCCAACCTCTCTTTGTGCTCTCAGAGCACTTAATTTATCTTTCTACTAAATATGGGTTGACTTTGTGTCAATGGTTATTTGTGTTTTTGTCTCCCTTATGTCTTCTTCAGTCCCCCTGCATGGACTAACACTTCCTGAATTTCGAATGATGTGGGCCTTAGGCTGAAAAAAATCAATTGTGTGAAATCAGTTATTTCCAACAAATTTGAGCGAGTACATTTCTTTTGTACACTTGTTCAATGTGTGGTAGCCAGGATGGGATAGGTGATAGTGCTGTAATAGCAACTTCCCCAAATATCCATAGTTCGACACATCCAAGTTGATATCTCAATCACTCTACATATGCAGTACAGATTGGTATGGATTTCTGCACCACCAGTGTCTCAGAGACTCAGAATGATGGAGAAGTTGTCATCTGGGACATTCCTGATAGTTGTAACAGAAAGAGTCTGGAAACTCATACAGGACCTTTATGCTGTCCCAACCTGAACAGCTCATGGAGGGATAGCTGCTAAAGTGTAGAAGAGAAACTGGATTCTAAAGTCTATATTTTAAAATTGCTATTCAGTGTGTATAGTTTTTTAGGAACACTATCATATTCAATTCCATTGTGCTAAAACCAGAACTAAGCTAGAAACCAAAGTAGCAAAGTCTTACTCATATGCTTGCAAGAGAAACCCCCTGCACTCCTACAAATGTTCAAAGAGGGTGTGAAAGGAGAATGAACTTCATAGAGTAAGCAGGGGACAGTGTATTAGGGTAAGATTTTTGGAAGGGGAATGGGGAAATTTTGTGGTTGCCCTTGCTTGGTTGCAAGTGATAAAAGAACAGGGAGAGATTTCCAAAGAAGTAAAGGCTGTTCAACTTGTGGCTGGCCATTTCTTAGAAATAGTAGGGATATGTAGAATGTTCTTTATGGTTAAACTGATAATATTTGGGTCATGGTCCTCAGGTTGGGAGGTGGTGACAATTTCTCAACAAAATTATTAACGTTATTGAGTTTTTGTTTTTGAAGCAGTGCTGAGTTGCTGCATTCTCACCTACTGTGATGAATTATGAGGTCTTGGGCCAGTCAACAAATCTCTCAACTGCACTTTATTCATACAGTGAAGACAGCGAGTTCAATGTTGTCTACATTTTCTTCAGAAGGTTACAAGTCTAGGATTCCATGATGACGTCAGCCACAAACTAACTTAATTACCTTATGTGTATCAATTGTTTATTGAGATGAATAGCAATTTGTCTCTTAGGATGGTTATAGGCAGAAATCATGCTACATCAGGAGCCTGATAAATGAATATGCCCACTGAGTTATGGAACTCTCTGTAATAACCAGTCATTCTCTATTTTTCAAAGGTGACAACTTTGAGGGGCATCCTCCTTCCTAGCATATGTGTCTGTGGCTCAAGAGACTGGTGGAGGTGTGCCCTCCTGTTGTTACCTCCCCAGAGTAAAGGTTCTTCTCAAATTGTGGATACAGCCTTGTCTCCCAGAACCTAAGGCCATTCACGACCCTGCCACTTACGTGTGCAGTCAGCTGGAAACCTTTATTCAAAGGAGCTGCTCCAGGCTTAGCGGCTGCCAGGCTGATGCCACTTGCCCAGCTGCCCACAGCCATGCCACAAAATTGGAATCTTTGCCCTGAAACAACCTGGATCCTTCCCTGCATATGGTTTCTCCACTTCAGCTCACCCAAGTTGTCGGCAGAGTTCACCTCAGGGCAGAAAGTACTGTCATAATTTTAGAAGTTATATAGTGGTCCTCTTTTCATGTAAATTATAAATAATGAAGGCTTTGCAATAATTTGAGGATGTATTTTTCAATGGCCAGTATTTTGCTAAAACCTGTCTCTAAATCACTGGGTAGGGATCTCTCTACACTTTCAAGGGGAAGGGCAATCGTTTGCCAGTTCAAGTAAGACACTTGAAGTTGACACAGTAGGAGAATTCCTGATATTAACTCAGCTCTTACTATGTGTTAAGCATTATGCCATGTCCATTACATGTATGATGATATTTAAACATCAAAATTATCAGCGTTGAGAGTTTGGTACTATTTATACCTCCATTTTACAGACAAGAAGAACAAGAAAGATTAAAGTAGCTTGCATGATGTTATGCATAGAATAATGTCATACTCTAGGAATGTCATTATAGAGGAGGCGGGCTTTCTATTTTTAATTTTTCTTTTGCTAAGGCTGTAAATGTTCATTTTGGAAAAAATTAATGGGTTTTAATTATCTTAATTTTATTTCACTTTTAAATTATTATCCCAATGGTGCTTCGATACAACAGGACCTTAATTTTTTGTGAGTAACTCACTCAGAGTTGTTATTGGTTGGTACAGGAGCCTATGAGTAGCTACCATTGTAAGTTTCTAGTTGTATTATCGCCCTAAAAAATAAAAAAAATATGTTCTTCATTTTATTATTGGTAGAGGTCATGGTAGATGCAATGTTTCCTGGTAAAAATAATCATACTCTGAATTCTGCCCCAGTGATCTGGCAAAAGTTGCTGCTTTAAAAAAACATTTCAGTGAATAAAAGGAGCTTACTCCTTTCTGTGGATCCTGAGAAAAGCAGTGGAGGAAGCCATCACGCGCCTCTCTTTCCTGTTTTGATTGTTCATCTGTAAAATGGGAATTCGAAGCAACCTTCAGTAGAATGCTTGCTGAGCATTCTGGAATGCACTGTGCAGACAGCAAATATGAGTCCTTTTGCATTTGCCCCTTTTGCAGAGGGTAAGGCTGGAAAAAATTTCCCTGAGTCTTTGCAGGCACAGGCTTAGATGAACATTGATGAAGTGCTTATAATTACGTAGTATATAACTTAGTGGGCACATACATTTGGTTTGAATCATAATGAACTAGCGTTGAAAAAAAATTTCTCTCTCTGTTTTCCTGGCTTAATGTTTTGAACAGCAGCAATGCAATCTGTTGTTTGTTTGGGAAAGATGGCAGGAGGGTGCATATTGTGTGCATTTGTGTGTGTGTGTGTGTGTGTGTGTGTGTTTGTGTTATGTGGAGTGGGATATCTACACATTTCAACAAAGGAGAAATTCTGTAACTGGAGTACCTGGTTAGTCACCATCATTTAGGAAGAGGGTAAGGTTTGAAATAAATTAGTCCCAGCTACACTCCTATGGTGGGCACACAGCAGAGGAAACCCCCTCTTCTTCCTTCCTCCCCAGTTTGGGCACTTGCTCACATGCACACACACATGTGTGCACACATACTGCAGAAGGCATTTTTCATCTCACAAGCTTCCCACAGTAGAAGTTCTCTGTCCTTGGCTTCACCAGCCCTGTCTTTTCCTCCCTATCACTCTCACCCCCTCCTGTCTTGGAGGCTGGTTTCTGCTGGAGAGTAGAGGAAGCCTCTGAGCTGGTAGAAGAATCACCATAGCAACATGGCACTGAGTCCTGCCCCCAAAGGTCTCAGCCATGTTAGGCTTTTAATCTTAGCCCGAATGAAGCATATGGGGGTGTTTCTCATGGCCTGATCAGTTGTGACTTTAAGCTACCTTTCTCCCCTCTCCAGGTCAACCCATGCCCCTGGCCTTCTTACACTTTTGTGAATTGAATTTCCCTTTTTCTCTCTACCAGGTTGGAAGTGCCCAATGCCAATTTATTTACATGTTTCAGATAACAAACCAGTCTTACCCAAAGGTATGGTTGGCAGCCACCTACTGTTGTGATTGAGGGCTCCTGGGAAGGGCTCCCCCTAAATAAATATGCTGCTCAGAAGAGAAAGGGATGCTTGGAGGAAAAGAGCAGCATGTCTAGGGTGGTGAAGGAAGTGCTGGTTTTGAGTTAGAAGATTGGGGTTCAAATCTATTTCCTATAAACAGCATAGAAATAGACTTGGAGGGTTTTTTGTTTGCTTTTGTTGTGTTTTTACAAATGATTGAACTATAGGTATGCTCAGCAATATGGATGAATCCTAGTACTGTGTGTGATATTGAGTGTAAAAGATAATCTCCAGAAGATTAACTATTACATGATAAAGTTCAAAAACTACTAAGACTAAACAATATTGTTTAAGCTGCTCATACTGTGATAAAAAATGTATGTATATGTAAAAGAAAGAGAAATATTCTGTCTACTTTGAGTTATAAGGAAAAAGTAGGATGGGTGGCAGATATAAGTTATTGTCAATGTCAAGTCTTTGGGTTGGGTAGTGAGTTTATGGATGTTCATTATTTTATTTAAATTTCTTTATTAATTAAAAGAAGGAGGACCATACCTGGACCAGTAATGATAGTCCTTCCTGAAGCATCAATTATGGTTGGTACAGTTCCACATATCTGAAAGACACATAAACAAAATCAAAACCAAATACTCCTTAATTATAGCTGTTGATGCAAATTACCCCTGCTCTCTGAATCTTAGTCCCCTTATTTGCAAAATGATGGGTTTGAGCTAGACTGTCTTATAGGTCTGTTTTGGGCAGAAGAGAAATGTGGCTGAGAGAGCAGACTGTGGAGCCACCTGTGTCACCTGAGTCAAGGCAAAAGACCATTGTGGAGCTGTAGTGCCTGTGGCTTTGTTACCAAATTCACAGACATGTTCATAGCACACGACAAGTTTGCAGACATCTCAAAACATCATTTCCAGTCACCTCAAAAAACATAATTTCTGGTCATAATTCCTTTGAAATTGTAGTAGTCAGTAGACCTGTTTTTAGATCTTTGTTTTAGTCCATTCAGGATGCTGTAAGAAAAGTACAACATTGATTTATTTTTCATGGTTGTGGAGATTGGAAGCCTGAGATCAGAGTGCCAGCATGGCTGGGGTCTAGTGAGGGCCATCTCCTGGCTTGTGGACTGCTGACTTCCTGTATCCTCACGTGACGGACAGCACAGAGGAGGCAAACCTTCTCATGATCCTTACAGGGAAACTAATCCCATTCATGAGGGCCCTTCCCTCATGACCTCATCTGATCCTAATTACCTCTTAAAGACCCCACTCCTTAATACAGTCACATTGCGGGGTAGAAGGTCAACATTTGAATTTGGGGGGCATGCAAACATTCAGTCCATAGCAATCTTATCATTTACTATATTAATAAAGAATATATATATCACCATATCTCTTATTTATTATTTTGACAGCTGTATTTTAATATACTGGTTTTCTTATTGATTTTGTTTTCCTGAAGAGTTTCATAGGTTTCACCAGAGAGCCAAAGGGGTTCATAGTTCAAAAAGGTTATGCAACGTTTATGAAAAACTCAAAATTCTCTAAACTTAAAATACATATACACACACACAGAGTCATATAATTCTGTGAAGTGGTTAGCTTGGGTGGCCTGAGAAAGTTTGAAAAAAATATATACCCCTCAATTCTTCATAAGCTATATTCTGGGTGTTTGTCTTTCTTTCTGAGAGGTGATCTGCATTTATTCTCTTCAGGATGAATAGCAAGATGGTACTTTTGATATATTAAATAGATGGAAAAGAAGTGTGCTCCCAACCTTTTCAGGTTAAACTTCACAGGAGAAAACAATTCTTTTTAAAATGATTTAAACGTTAAAAATATTTCACTCAAGTTCTAAATCATTGTTGAAAACTCTTGAGGACATTTCAGAACCTGAAGGTTTTTGGGTTATCCCTTTCCATCTGAAAAATGAGTGTCAGACAAAGGGCAATGTGACATTACAGTATTACCTACATCATACCCTTAAAAAAATGGACACACATGGCCTTGTGCGTTGAAATCCATCCAAGGGAGGATTCCATATGCTTTTTCACTCAGGCATTGACTTTTCTCCAGAGATTTTGAATTCCAACCAGTTCTCAGAAAATATTTTGTTTCCAGATGAGGTTTTAGTATGAATGTTCAGCGGAGGTGCTAGACACCAATTTAAGTCACATACTCAACAGTCTGGAAGGGCTTAATCAAGGTCCTGTTTGTGGAAGGGACCAAGGCATTTTATGAAAAGAATTCATCTCAAGTGAGAAGAATATGGGAATGGTACAGAAACTTGGTCCCAGGACAATGAGCTCTCATCTGAAGAGTGCCAATTTTTAGCAGGGAAAGAAATATACGTTTCTGGTTGTTCTTTGTCAGTCTGGGACTTGTGTAGATTTCAGAGGAGGTAAATGTAACAGAGTTGGAGCATGAAAGAAACTCTGTAAGTCCCTCAAAGCTACTTGCTAATCCCTGTTGTGGAGTCTAACAAGTGGTGCAACTCTTGAGTGTTTCGCGTCCCTCACGTCCTCACCAGGGAGCAGCAAAGCTGTGGCTCCCGCCTGTGAGACCTGGTCTGCAGACGGCACAGGACCGAAGGTGACCTGGCCAGAGCCACCTCTTCGTGACTTGTATTTGATGTGCAGGGAAAGAAAAGTCCTGTTTCTCGGAAAGGTCAGGTGTGGATGTGGTAGAAACCATCATGATCCCAACTGGGATGCAAACGGGTCCCTCCACAATGGTTTTGTGTCACCTTCAGCTTGAAAATTGTTATTTTGGATGCTGCTACTAATCGTTTTCTGAAATCTTCAGTATTGGTCTATTAGGTTTGAATGACATCACAATTTTGAAAATTTGCTTTTAGTACAGGAAATGATATTAATTTTTCAAAATACATTGTCATTTTAGATTTGAAAGTAATTTGATTGAATGCTTCATGCTTCATGGGTTGACAACCACATATTAAGGAACTATAAAGAAGAGAGAGAGGCATTGCATTTCTGAATGGAACGCATGTAATGAAGAACTAATTTTTGTGGCTGCATCTCATCACACTTTTTATTTTAAAATTGAAATTATGGTTTTATAGTTCTTCTGAGGTATTTTAGAGGTTGATTATTTAGATGTTTTATAATAATAAACATGTATCTCCTATAGCATGCCCATGATTATGAAACACGATTATATATCTTACAATGAGGTTTTTAAAAATGAAACTCATTTCTTGAAGGTGAATACTCTTTCTGGTTGAAGTTTGTTATAATATTAAAAATAAATTTCTTCAGAGGATGATTCACCAATGGAGAGATTTCAAGTATTTTGAAGTAAAAGTGATTAAAATGTTGCCAGTTTTGGAGCTATTGGGCCTCATAGTACATCCCTGGATTATAATATATCAGCCTGAGAAAGTTTTAAACTAGAAGTTTGCTTTTTTTTTTTTTTGACTATCTTTTTGTTAAGGTGTTTTCTTAACTTGTACATATCCTTTCTCCTGATTTCTACGTGTCACTCTCTCCTTATTTTCTGTTGGGTCAGGTGGATGAATAAACCTTTTTTTTCTTCTTTTTGGTGATTCCTGGACTTCAAGTGCAAAAGTAGCAAAACTCTGTTGCTCCCTTTTCTGGTTCACAAGCTAACACCAAGCCTGGGTCACTACTATTGCCCCTCAGTATAGTAGTAGTCTGCAACATTGCACTTTGCCAGTAGGTCTATTGTATGACACATGACTCACAAATCCCTAGGTTCAAGGCTTCAGGAAGATGTTAGTTCCTACTGGTTTGATAAAGTTTTATAAACTTGAAAGCCCACCTCCTAATCTACTTAGAACAAGGCACAAGTGTTATGTCAGCATTTCTCATTTATAATAGCTGCATTGCTGAAAGGTAAAACGTTGGCATTTTGTTCTAACAAATGATATCAAATACAAACACATAATTAACTTATCTTAGCACTCCTCTCGAAGTGAGGCAGCTTCTGCCAATCCACGCAGCTTCCGAGACAGATAACAGAGATGGCGAGGAGCGTTGGCTTTGCTGCCTGCAGTATCTCTCTCTCTATCCACATAGAGATAGGGTTTTTTCTCATCACCTTCAAATCCCCTTCAAGCTCCACTCCTACCCATCTCTAAACTTGATCTTCTGATGGCAGATCCAGACACAGCTTCAGAAGCTGCCACCTGTCTTCACTGAGCCCAGACTTGCCTAGCTCTAGTTCGTGTCTCCCGTGCAGCTCCCTCTGCAAGTCATCAGTAGTAAAAAAGGACGTGTTAGCACTATAATTTTTGAATCCTTGCTGTTACAGTGACTTTTATCATGCAAAGACTTGAAAATTATGTGGACTGAAAATAAGTCTTGAAATAATCATGCCTGCACCCTTCACCTAATCAACATGGTGTTGAATAAAGAGAGTAATCAGTCAGAATTAGGGACCGAGCTAGACAAACTGACCTGCACGCCCTTGAAATCCTGATTATCTTGGAATCTCACACGGTGAGAAGTGCTTTGGCTCTGAGATCACGTGCCTTCCTACTGCTCCCTCCCTCATCTTCACCACCATATCCATTCATAACAAAGTCCTATCTCAGATCTTAATCTTTTTACTTCCTTCAGTCTCTCCTGTAGTCCAAATTATCATCTGCTTTACAACAGTTTTCTACCCGGTGTTTCTGCTTTTCCCTGGCTGCCTTCTAATCTGTTCTGTGCAGTATAGCCAGGGTAAAATGGAGAAAATGACCTTCTAATTATGCTGTTTCCTGCAGTGACTTCCCATGGATTTTAGGATTAAATCTCAAAGTCTAAGCTGGATAACAAGCCCTAAATGGCCTGGGCCTGCCTTGCTGTTTCCATCGCCACCCCTCTGCCTAAGACTGGGAGCAATGATTTTTAGAATCCCCTGCCCTTTATGGTCCTGGATTAGAAATTGCCCACAACGGGACCTGATGTGGTGTTTGACAGGAGGGGTGAAGGGGAAGCCATTACTCTCAGGCAGCTGTGGGATTCACACGTGGGACTTTCTGGAAACTCCCTCTGCGTCGTGGTGAGCTTTTTGAGCTTCCACATGCCCTTCAGCACCCCGGGCTGAAGACCTTGGTGGTAACGTGTCCATCCAGGTCTGAACCTACTTCTCACTTTCTCAGAAAATTCTTCTCTGAACCCTAGCTTAGTTCAGGCCCCTCAATGATGCATTATTCTACATTTATTTAGAATAGGAGGGGTGCCCAAACTTTTGGCATCTCTGGGCCACACTGGAAGAAGATTTGTCTTGGGCCACACATTAATTACATTGTGGTACGTATTCACAAAAGAATCTCATACTGTTTTAAGTAAATTTACAATTTTCTGTTGAGCCACATTCATAGCCATCTTGGGCACAGGATGATTCTCTTGAAGACTGTCTTTTGCACACGACTGTAAGCTCCCTGTGAGTAGGGATCTGTTTTGCTCGGGATCTAGTCAGGTGCTTGACACTTAGTAGGCACTTGGTAAATATTTGTTGAGTGAATCAATGAATGAGTGAAGTGGAGTGGGTTTATGAATCCACTTGGGGCTGGCTGAACAGATGCCTACCTTGTACTCTTTGATCCGACTTGTTTATCCAGGTTTCCCTTTTTCAAAGACACATTTTTCCTGTAGTTCATTCATGTGATAACTTCAGCACCCCATTTCTAAATATACTCATGGTAATGAACAACTTTGAATGCATGATGACTTGAAGTTTAGTTTTTAAAAATTGTGTCCTTCACGTGAAAAGCATGAAGGCACATGCTTAGTAAAATATACTAATAATGGAAAGATCTGAAGTTCTCAGCAGTGGACATTAATAAAGTATCAAGCAGCACCCAGACAGCGGCCTCATCTTGCCCTGCATGGCATGCATGCTTGTCCTCTGCTTGGGGACCGTCTGTCCCCAAGCAGCATGTCCGTGTGTACTGTCTGCATTGCAATGACTGTGATGAATAACACTTCATACTTGAATATTATACAGCACACATTATAACACCTGATTTTTTCATAACAAATATTTTGCCCCACCGTCTCCAAATACAATTTTAATGCTAATATATCCCACAAGATAGTTCTTGGGATAATTTAGGCCAGATATTTTTTGCCTAATTACCTGAGCTATTGTTGTTGCTTCCCATATCCCCTTGGCCTGCCAGGCAGGCCCTCAGTGAGCACTGAGTAATGGCAGGAATGGGATGATCATTCCCAGGGTATCGGGCTGATGAATAAAAGAATGGCGCCAATTGCAGAGCACGGATCGAAGCCAGAGAATGTCATCTCCTCTTCAAAGTAGGGGTCCTAAGTAAATGGAACGCATCAAGGTTAACGATGACCTTGAGCAGCTATAAAGCTTCTTTTTCTTTTTTCTATAAGGTTTCTTTTCTCCAGTTTTCCAGTCTCTTTCAAGCTAAGGTTGGTAAAACACCACACTGAATAAGCACAGCTCCTCTCTGTACAGCCTGTTGGAAAATACAGAATTTTACCTGGATAACCATACATTTCAAACTGTCTTTTTTGCCTACTGGGTGGTATTGTACCCATCAAAAGGGCACCAACTGTGCAATCAAGCCATTTTGATCAGTTTTAGTATCTTGTTCATCATGGATTTTTTTTTTTGCCCTAGTGTTGGTTTTTTAAAAATTGCCTTAAAATGTTTATCTTGACTGCTGAGATTTTTGGGACACCCTTAAATGTTGGGCCTGAGGTGGCTGCCTCGTCCTAGTTCTCGCCCTGCTAACACAGCCAGCAGAGTGTCCTTCGGTGTGGACAGTTATGAAGCTCATTAATGATGTGTCATCAGTTACACACTGTGGTTTTCTTTCCAGTTTAGAAGCCCAGCTATTTTGTGATGAGCCACATTATTGGAATTGTGATGCTGTTTGTTTTGTCCAGCTCAACATGATCATTTAAACAGTAATCTTTAGAAACGGAGAGCTGTTTATAGTTCTCAAGTAGATTTCAGTCTTTTGGGAAAAAATAGTGTGGTAAGGGAACTGAGTTCATCTTTACACTCATTTGTACTCGGGCGATCTGTGAATCTCACACCACGTGTGCCTGGCAGATACGTATGGGCTGCTTAGATTGCATCAAGTGAAGCCTTTCATCTTGAGGGGTCATTTCTGAAGCCTGCCTCTGGATGGGACCATTGTGTCCAGCCTGTGGTGCTGCCACACGAAGTCAATGGCTCTGCATTTCAAAAAGAAATCAGCCTCAGACATGCACAGACATGGCGTGCACTGAAGATTCAAGCAGACACCAACCACATTGTAAGTGGGGAATAGGTTAGGGGCATATTTAAAGGCCAGAGACTGGCACCAGAGAGACAAATGCCCAGAGAAAATATGTGAAATCATAGTTAAAATAGTTTTGTACTCCCAGGAAACATTAAAATCAGTTGATCAAGAAAGGCTGATGCTGAAATGGCTTCTTGTTCTAGTGGGAAGTAGAAAAAATCCAGCTGAAGTCCACATTGCGGTGACACCATAGCCAAGGACAGTTTTTGAGAAAACTTTTATTGAAATGGCAAACAGTGAATTTAAGGAATAAGAGAAATGCCACCAGAAATAAAGGACACAGAATTCAGAGGACAACCTACAGAACTCTATATACTCAGCCACACAAATTGAAACAACCCAAATAAATGCCAAACGCACAAGGAAATAAATGTAACTTATCAGAGGTTAATGCTTTCTATGTTTTCTTCATATGGCAACTTGTTCTGTGGTTAGATAAAAAGGATTGGAGACCAGACAGGGCAGGGGCCTTGCTAATCCATATCGAGCCACTGACTCTGTGACCTCAGAAAACTCTCTGGAGTTTGTTGGCCTCACTCAATCACACACACACACACACACACACACACACACACACACACCCCACTACTTTTATGGTATAAAAAGGCTGATGAGGAGTGAGGAATTGGTTAACCTGTGAAATCTGGCACCATTTTGGGAGCCCAATTATCACCTCTTGTAATTGCAGAGAGAGGGGACTAAGTGAGGTGCTCAGATCTGCAGGGACGTCAATTCTCTCTTTTGGTTTGTGGAGGGGCAACTCTCACAGAACAAAGGGTGGACTGTGCGCAGATCCTTGGAAAGGGGGTGGGGTGGACGAGCCTGCTGACCGGAGAACAGTTTAATCCCACAGGGGCACCTGCCAGGGGGTGGGCTGCTCTCAGCACAGCAGGAAACCCGACTCCTTGTCCTCTCCTCTGTTTTTACGCAACGCACCCTGGGCTTCATTGGCTTTCTAGACGTTTTGAGTGTTATTTTGGGGTTAGAGGATCTTTCCCAGTATCTGCCTAATCACAAAAAGAAGAGACTGCCTACTTTGGTCAGGTAGAAACTCTGCTCAAATGTGCATTATAGACCCACAAAGACTCGGGGCCTTCAGTCAGTGAGCTCCAGCCTTGTTAAAGGATTTGTGATTGCACAGTCTTGGCACCTGCCACTCTCTGCCTGGTGGGTCTCCCCAGTGTCAGCAGCTCATCTGGGTTAGCAGCTCGTCTGCCCCTCAGCTGCTTCCAGAGCACCCTGTGCTTGTTGGGCCTTGTAGCACTTTTATTCCAAACATGACTTAAAACAAGTCCTTTATGAAGCTCATCCCCCTTAGTTCGTCCCATTTCTCACTCTCTTTCCCCCTGCCATTGTGCTCTAAAGCTGAACTAAACTGATTCTTGTTCATCATCTCATATATTCTTTGTTTATAAACGTGTTCTCTTTGGAGGTTCCTACAGATGCCCCTGTGGTAGGTGGAATTTTGACCCCATTCTTCACTGCTTCCTATCTGGTTTTTGTATCTAAGCCCTTTGCAGCTCCCTGCCCTTTAGCATTTTGACTTTGGCCTTGGTTATATGACTTGCCTTGGCCAATGACACATGGACAGAATGATAATGTGCTAATTCCAACTTGATTCCAAACCTTGCGTGTTTCCATTGGTCTGTATGTGTTCCTGCCATTGTTGCAAGAAGGGCTTCTCCCAGGTAAAGACTGCCCTTCAGCCCAGACTCTAGAACAAGCACATTGGAGATGAGCTGTCCTGGGTGAAGGGCAGACTTTTGGCAAGAAGACCGTGGCCACCACAGGTGTGTGAGAGTGAGTGCTTCTGCCACCTCACACTGTCCGCTTGGTGAACTCCTCTTCATCCTTCAGGACTCAGCTGAGGAAACTTTTTTCAGGAAGTTTCCACTGACATGCTCAGTAAGACTCTGGCCTGAGGTTTAGATTCTCCAGCTCAGTGCCTCCATTTTTGTTAAATCTGGATGTTAGTGTTCATCCTTTCCTCAGACTATCCTCACACTCCACACCCAATCAACAGTCATGTCCTCCTTTGTTTCTCCAAGGCCGTGGGGTACTGCAAGAGCTTCTTATGTGGTTTCTCCGCCCCCACCCCCCTCTACAGTGTCCTTGTAGTCTAGTAGCCAGGGTCAGTGTTGTATAACCGAACCCCAATATGTCAGGCCTCCGCCTCCCCCTCCTCTCCAGCCATTCTCATCTTGCACCCTGTGCTCAAGTATGCTTCTCTTTATTTCAACAATGAATTTACTGGGTCCTTCTTATTAGTAATGTACACCTGATAATTTCTATCACGAATACTCTGCATCTTCACCCCCAACTCAATTCCCATTCTAGTTCTTTCCTACTGAGCGTTCATGCCTCGGATTAGTTGTTGTTTGCTCTGAGGACCCTTCTCTGAATGAGGAATCCTTGTTAGATTCTCTTTAAGTATTCTGTTCATTCCCATTTTTGTAGGTACATGAACCACATGTGTACTAATGCTCTGTAAGTGTGGATTTGCTGTAATACTGTTGACTGGCTTCTTGGGTTTTTGCTCCTCTTCCCCCCACTTCTCCCTCTCTTCCTTCTTCAATACTCTCTGCTTGTATTGTGTTTTGTTTTTTACACAACACTATTCCAAACACCACTTACATTTTATTGTTAGGTTTTCACCAAAACCCCGCGAGTAAGCAGATGGGCATAATATCTCCATTTAACAGAAAAGAAGGCTGGGCTACGTGATGGGGTGAATTGACTTTTATAAAGTTACCCTGTTAGTGAGTGTAAGAGCTAGATTTCTACTCTCAGCCCAATTTCATTCTATTTCACCACACCTCTTGATTTAGAAGTTTCTGCTCATAAGGGTCCAGGCATGTTGGGAGCCCCCAACATACAAGTAGACACTTAAAGGTTAGGCCAAAATCTGTATTCTGTCCTCTCTATACACACCCTAAGTGTATAGGACGTGGCAGTCAAAGACAGATTGTAACAAAGACAGGTTGTAACAGAAGCTGTCACTGCCTTCAAAAGGTTCAATCAAAGGGTTAAAAAAGTGAAAAGACTTTTTAGAGCATAGGGAAGAAACCTTTTCCCAGTAAATCTGATGATATGCCTGTAATTAAGTCAAATAGGTTAAAGGCTTGTTATGCTAGCATTAACACGTAATTCATCCATTGAATTACAATGAGATTCATGTAAGGATTACACGTAAAATTCCATGTAATGAGATGTATTCATCATCAAAAGCTTTTTGCCCTTTAAGAAAATGTTACAATAATTATCCCACGAACGTGAAAAGTCAATAGAGGTGAAAATGCGTGTCTTTTTATACCATCATTGTGATTGTATTTATATTGGCAAGGCCTAACCCTACTGACATTTATCTTCCCAGGGAAAGAGCCCGGGCCGCTGCCCTCTCCTCTCATCTCGCCCTTTCCTCTGGGGCCACCCGAGAGTGCTCTTTGCCCTCCCTCTCCTCCCTCTACCAGAGATACAGAAATGAGAATCTTGTTCCTTAACTTACAGAACAGATAAGTTAGGATGTGATTACTCACTTTACGAAAGGATTCACTAGAGACTTCCTTTAAAATTTCTCTTCCTTTTTTTAATTGCAGTTTTTCCGAAAGTGGGGGCTCAGCGCTATTTAGAATAGGAGCTTTGAAGATGATTGCACATGTAATGTAAATTAATCCGAAATAGGTATATTCTAGATTTATTAGTGAAAATTTTATAACCCTTGAGGATTCTTATATAGACTTCAGTGATTTAAGAGAAGTGGTGAGTCTGGAGAAAGCTACAACATAAATAACCATTTGAAGAGCTGGGTAAGGGCAAAAAAAAAAAAAAATAACCAAGCCATCACAGTAAGTTTTTGTTTCTGTGCCCAGAGCTACCTAAATGATACCAGACACTGAGTTTTGAAAAAAAGTGTTTGACTTTCCCCAGAATCTATAGAGAAGGTAATGCTATATATAGTTGACTTTAAAAATATTCTATTATTGTCTTTTAGCCAAGGGGAGGTAACAGGACAGATATGTTAAATCTAACACTTTAAAGGTGAAACTGAGTGACCCGTTGGTAGTTACTGGTATTTCCGCATTCAGTGCTTCTCTGACCTCAGCCACCGCATGTGCGTAAGGTTAGTTTGTTCAGGGCGTTCGATGTGTCCCACCGATGAAGGCAGCATAAGCAACCATGGGTTCTTTATTTTTCTCGTCTTCACGAATGACTTTAGGCAACCTCTGTCCATTTAGGTAAAAAATGTTCAAATAATTTTGTGTAAATATGCAAAATACTTCACAGCAGGAAAATTGCATTGTGGAAGACATGGTGTTTAAAAAAGTACAGGCCTGCTTTATTTAAAACTTTTGATGTGATGTTTAAAAGATGTTTCAGCATAAAACATCTTTTTTCTATGGCTGCGTAGGAAAATACCTGTCACTCATAGGCTCTTGCTTTCAGTCATGCTTAATAAAGAAGAGTGCCGTTTGGAGTATTAGAATTTAATTTGATGTGTATCTTTAATGTATGTGCCATGTGATGTCTTAATTTTGTATGGGTCAGCAGGTGCTTTTTACAGAGACGGCTATTATCTGAGGTAAATTTTCTAGTGTTCTTTCTGTACAGTCTAGTTTCTTTTATATAAAGGAGATAAAGTGTCTTTATAATACATTTTTTAAGTACATGAAAACTGATGGAAGATCTTACATTCTTAAGAATCAAGATAGCCATCGCCAGAGCTCACAAAGTCAGCTTGAAGGGCTGAAGGAGATTGGATGTCTTCTTTTGTTGTCATGGAAGCTTCTAGAAGAAATCATACAGTCACCAATGTGCCTGTGACTAAAACCATAGGTTGTCAGCCAGCCGACATTGGGAATAACCATTGGTGTTCATTGTGAAGCTAATATTCTTCTCCAGTAGTCTTCTTTATAGGGGAGACAGAACAAGTTATTTTTTAAAAGATTTTATTTATTTATTTTTAGAGAGGGAAGGGAAGGAGAAAGAGAGAGAGAGAGAAACATCGATGTGTGGTTGCTGGGGGCCATGGCCCACAACCCAGGCATGTGCGCTGACTGGGAATCGAACCTGCGATGCTTTGGTTCACAGCCCACGCTCAATCCACTGAGCTATGCCAGGCAGGGCACAACAAGTTATGTTTTAAAAAATAAAACTCCAGTATAAGCTTTACTTCCACCTCCATTATAATTTGGTCAACATTCATGTGTACATCTAGTGTTTTATGGCCACGTGTCAGAAATTTTCTTGGTCCAGTAAGGAGTACAAAAAATAAAGACTAATTACAGCCTCTGTTTTTATTTTACTTACAATATTAAAAAAGGAGATAATTAAGATGATTAAATAATCATGATTCAGGGTAAAAATGTGATGAGACCAGTAAGAGAGGTTCATACAAAATGGAACGGAGTTTGGGAGGGGATGGGGGTTTGTACCCACTTTTCAGGGAGTCAGGCAAAGCTTTATAAGAAATAAGAAATGTGAACTAAAATGACTGGATTTCCATGAATAGACAGGAAACACACTTTTCAGTGGAAGGAATAGCAATAACAATGGCATGAAAACAGTGAAAATTGATATCATCCTTGGGAAATGATGAACAGTTCAGCCTGCCCATGTTAGTAAATTCTGGAAGCCACGAAATGGCCTGAAAAGGCTATAATCTACTTAGTAGGAAATGGTGAATCATTGGAAATTTTGGAGCATTATCCTGCCATGATCAGCATAAGGAAGGAAGATTTATCTGGCAGCCGTTTTACAAAAGGGGGCCATTTGAAGTCATATTGTAATCACACGTATGAGAATTTATGGGAGCCTTAACTCTTGTGATAAGCAGCAGCAAATGAAAAGCCGGGATGGAAATGGCGTTTGACGTGTGTAGGCTGGGGGCAAAGTGTTAAGATAAAAACTTGGAGTTAAACAAGACACCGAGGTTGTGAGCATGGGGCACTGAGATGAAAACATCAGATACAATTTAAAGTAGTTTATGAAACAAACAAAAAATAAGAAAATAAAAAAATTGTGAATTTGGAAGACACTGAGGCTAAAAAAGAAGATGATGGGTTGATTTTGAGTATTTGTTCATTCATTTATTCATTCAAAAATCTTTCCTAAGCAACTTCTACACAAATACTCTTTAAATGGTTATTTAAAATGTGCTGGGAAAGAAAATGGAAAAGCGATCCTTCTGGAGCTCTAATTGAGTACTAAAACCTTTCTGCTTTGAACATTATAATTAGGAAATTTTAGGAACTTTTCTTTGTTATGAGGTTCTGTCCTTCTCTTTTGGTGTTAAGGTGGTGTTATATTAAGCAATAGTGATGCAACTAGGTAGGGTTTTTAAAAAATGTTTGTTACATAATTTAAAGTTGCAAGACAGTGCAAAGAACCCCCAAATAGACTTCACCCAGCTCCCCCTAATGTTAACATTTTACATGATATGATTGTCACACTCTGCACTCCATTGTGGGACTCTCTGGCAATATGATTTTTAAAAAATTTGCTTATAGTAAAATTCATTGTTTGTGGAGTATACTTCTATGAGTTTTGGCATACACATAAAGTTGTGTATTTACCACCATAGTACCACACAGGGTGGTCCCATGACAGCCTAAAGCCCCTTGTGCTGCCCCTTTATCTCCTGACCACCCCCAATCTGACTTCGATCTGTCCAGATTGCCCTGCAAGAATGTGATAGGAATGGAACCTTTTGGTTTGGCTTCTTTTCCTTGAAAAACATGCTTCAGATAGATCCCTGTTATTACAGGGGTCAATAGTTCATTCCTTTCCATTCCTGAGTGGTGTTCCATTGTGTGGTTGTAGTGCAGTTTGTTTATTGGCATCTGGGGTGTCCCCAGTTTTTGTAGGTTATGAATAAATCTGCTATCAATATTCACATAGAGGTTATTGCGTGAATATATGTTTTCAATTCATTTCAGTCAGTACTGGATTGCCTGTTATGCAGTGTTATATATTTGAATACTATTTGTACTATCATTCTAATAGATGAGTAGTAATAACTCATCGTAGTTTTTAAATTCTTTTTTATTGTAATTCTATTATAGTTGTCCCAACTTTTCCCCCATTGTACATTTATCTAATGACTAATGAAATTAAGTATATTTTAATGTTATTTTTTGCCTTCTGTAACTCTTCTTTGGTAAAGTATATCTTGATATCTTTTACTCATTTAAAAAATTGGGTTGTTTGTTTTCTTATTGTTGAATTTTGAGAATTCTTTGTATATTCTAATACAAGTCTTTTATAAGATACATGTTTTTCAATTATTTTGATCCACTCTATAGCGTGTTTTTCTTTATTTCTTAGAGTATTTTTTGAAGAGAAAAATTTTAAATTTTTATAAAGCTCTATTCATATGCTTTTTAGTTGATGGCTGGTGCTTTTGGTGTTGTGTTTCAAACTTCTTTGCCAACAACAAGATCACACAGATCTTCTATTTTTTCTCTAGATGTTTGAGAAAGTCCTTGTTCTTCATGAAGACGTATGTTAAATATGTATTCACATAATAAAGATCTTCAAAATACATGGAAGAAACACTAATATATCTGAAAAGTGAAATAAACAAATCCACACTTATACTTGGAGACATTAACACCCTTCTCAGCAACTGAACAAAGACGTAGGCAGAAAATAAGGAACGGCATTGTCAACCAGTTTGACCCTGATACTCCTCTGGCGAACACTCCATCCAGCAGCAGCAGAACACACAGTTCAGCAAGAAGGACCACATTCTGTGTGGTAAAACAAACTTTATACACTTAGAAGAATAGAAATAATATGAAGTATGCTCTTGGACCTATTGGAATTAAACTAGAACTCAATAACAGAGTTATTTTAAGATCTCCAAGTATCTGAAAATTTAAACCATACACTTCTAAGTAATGCATAGGTAAGAGAAAATCTTTAAGGAAAGTATAGAATATGGTTCACTGAAACAAAGAACAGATGGAACAAATAGGAAATAGCTCTTGGATACTCCCCCATGGCTTTTCCCCCTACTGTTATTTTTCTCTTTGTGTTTTGATGTGGGTAATTTCTATAGTTCTAACTAAGTTTAATTATTTTTTACTTGGCTTTGCTGAGTACACCTATCAGCTCATTGAAGGCATTTCTCAACTCTGTCATGGTGTTACACATGCCCAGCATTTATGTTTGATTTTTTTCTTATACTTTTAATTGCTCTGCTAAAATTACTCATGTGGTGTTGCATGTTGTTCACCTTTGGCATTAGATCATTTAGCACATTAATCATAGCTATTTTTAAATTCCCTTTCAGATAGTTCTAACATCTGTGTCGTATCTGAGTCTGGTTTGCTTTGGATCTTTGTTTCTTCAGAGCATTGGGAGTCGGCTTTTTTGTTTGTTTGTTTGCTTTTATTTTTACCTTTTGCATACCTCGTCATTTTCTGAGGAAAGCCAGACATGTTACATCGTAGTCAAGACTGAGGTAAATAGTGTTTATGCTTTGAAACAAACACTTTTTACTATCTTTTAGGTCATTGGTGTGGAAGTTCGTGTTAATTTAATCAGGAGTTGGGTTCTTTCCAACTCTCTATGTCCCTGAGCTGAGACTGGTGCTTCTGTTTTTTTTTTTTTTTTTTTTTTAAATAAGAGATTTCTAACCTAAGGTCTACTGGTTTTTTAAAAGAATCTTTAAACTTTTAAAATGTGGTGTAAAATTTTGTGTGATTGTAGACAAAAGAACTTCTGTAGCTTTCATAAATTGCTCAAAATGATCCATGATTTTTGACATTTAAAAATATTTATCCTATCCTCTCCTATGTCACTACCAATTACTATCAAAAACCTTAATAATAAACTTAAATTGCCACCACAGGTTTTTTTTGTGTTTTTTTTTTTTTTTTTTTGCCAAATTTAGTAAAGTAAGAAATGGGAATGAATTAGCTAATGATTAGGTGTGGAGCCCCAATCACCAATTTTAGGAAGGGCTACTGTAGTATGTGTTAATTGCAAAACTATACAAAACTGTAATTCCTGTGCAATGTGGGAGCCATGTGGGTCACCTCTACTTGTGACTTGCTTATTTGAAGGGTTGTAGATGGAACTGATCCAAAAGTAACAGATAAGTGATGACTGGTCCTGAGACTCTTTCAGAAGATAAAGGTGATAGAGTGCCTGGTGCCCATGACACACATCTCGACTTTTATAATAAAAGTCAACAAGGAAAAATATGATTTTCTTTACTAAAACTGATCTTGCATCATTTGTCAAAATTATTTACTACATGGTGCGAGATGGATTCTAAAGGATTTAACTGAAAGTTAGAGGAAAACTTTTGCAGTTTGTTCATTGTTAACCACTTTCTGGCGTGTTCTCTTTTGGGGTAGAAATTGTTATTTTTCTGTGAGCATTCTTACTTTTTATTTTCCGGAATAGCTTACTGACAGTTGTGTTAAGAAAATAACACCAATAAAAAAGAAAGATGATTTGACAGCAGCCCAAGCGAGTGGTTTTGTTACTTGCAGAGAAGACATTAGGATATGCTTCTATTAGGGGCTGAATTGCGTCTCTCCCAAAATTCCTATGTTGAAATCTTAATCCTCAACAGCTCAGAATGTGACTCCATTTAGACATAGGCACTTTTAAAAGGTTTGTAAGCTACAACAAGGTCATATGAGAGGGCCCTAGTCCAATATGGCTGCTGCCATTAATATAAAGAGGAGATTAGGACATAGACACACACACAGAGTAAAGGCCATGTGAAGATACAGGGAGAAGCTGGCCATCTGCAAGCCAAGGAGGGAGGCCTCAGAAGAAACTAAACCTGACTGCACTTCGACCTTGGATTTCTAGCTTCCAGAGTTTTGAGAAAATAAATTTATTTCGCTTAGGCCACCCAGTCAGTGATATTTGTATGGCAGCCCGAGAAAATGAATACAGACTTGAATATGATCTTTTTTTCTGATTTTAATTATTTTAATTTTATTTTTTTAGATAATTTTTTTATTGATGTTCAAATACAGTTGTTTCTATTTTCCCACAATCACTTTCCCCCATCCCACCCACCCCCACCTCCCGCCCTCAATGGCTTTGTCCACGGGTCCTTTATATACGTTCTTTGATGATCCTTTAAATATCATCTTGCCACTCTTTTTCATTATCCCATTTAAGACGATTATAATTTTAAAAAGAAATTAAGAACATTATTGATGCAATTGGAAAGCATTATGTTAAGCAAAATAAGCCAGGCAGTGAAAGATAAATACCATATGATTTCACCTTTAACAGGAACCTAAACAACAAAACAAAGAAACAAGCAAAATATAGTCAGAGACACTGAAATAGAGGATAGGCTGAAAGTGACCAGAGGAGAGAGAAGAGGGAATTTCAGGGGAAAAGGGGAAAGGTTTACAGGAACAAAGTTAAAAGACACATGGATAAAAACTAGGGGGAGGGTGGTAATGGGAGGGAAGATGGGAGGGGGGTGGGTGGGCTTGATTGGGAGTAAAGGGGAGAAAACTACTTGAACAATCATTAAAATTAAAAAAAAAGAACATTATTGATATTCTGATGGTCAATATGCATTCTTCAGTTTATACTGAAAACTATGTTTCTCTTGGTACATATTTACTTTATTAGTTGCATGCCTATAATTTGATCTAGTCAGCAAGCTTTCTAGGAAGACCTTCACAAAATGACCACAGTATATATTACCGCCTTTGAAGAAAGCACCATATCAAATGGGAGAGATGTGCATTCTGCCAAGCTATGAGTACAAGGTCACATCTTACGGGTATTTTGAAGCTAAAGTTACTTTAATCTGGCAAATTGTCAGATATGATGTCATATTTGTGGCAATTTTATCAAATTTGTGGAAATTAGATATTAGAGTCACTGTACACAGAGTATTAAAATGTTTACAGCTTACATATGTTGGAGATTCTTATATTTTTTTCTATGGACAATGTGTCATTCATTCTAAAATTCAACCTCTAACAAGACATGGTGGTGCAGAAAGGGCACAGAGGCCAATAGACTTTGAAGACAGAATTAAGTGGGTATGAGCCTTGGGTCTGCCACCTGTGTGACTTTTGGGCATGTTCTTAACTTCTGAACCTCGGTTTTTCATCTGCAAAATGGGGATCATTATAAGGTATTGTGAAGCTGAATGAGATAATGGATGTTAAATACTTGACTTATGTGCATGGCAAGTTGTAGGTGCTCAATATTGCTATCATCGCCATTATTTTCAATAAATTGATAAAAGATGAAAAAATGTTGACTTAAAGGAAAAGAGAGGAAAGTGTCAGAGATGGCTTTAGTTGTATAGTTACCCAGAAAATCAGAATAGCTTTTTATAACTGCAGCATGAAACTTAGTGCATTTAATTTTCAAAGCCCAGTCGGGAGAATGAAGATGTAAAGACAAATGACTCCAATGAGACCTTGAACCAAGTTTTCATGGAAACTTTTGCATTTCCTTTCAGGAAGAAGCAAATTGTTCAATATCTATGTAGACCTTTTGTAACGAAAATCATCAGAGGTGAGTTCACTTAAAGCACGATAGAGAAAAACAAAGATCATAATGTTAATTTCTTCTGTATATTACAGGGCAAAGTGTATAGTAAGGACAATATATGCCACATCTATAATTAATTCTCTGGGTAGCTGGATAAGAAAAGACATAACTAAAAACTATTTTTCTTACAGTGAACTAAGAGTGAGAGCGTGTAATCAGAATACTATACTGTTAAACAGCATGCTGTGAACCAGATATACTACGAAAAGTTTCTAAGGCAGGATATTTAATTGCATAGAAATTATGTACAAGAGAAAAACTCATCCCAGTATCTTCTCTTCCTCACAGAAAAGGGCATGATCCAGGGGAATGCATATCAGGCATTTAAATTTAACCCTTTATGCATCTCCTTGTCCAGGAATGCACTGAATGGCAGAATGCAAGTATCACCACTGGTGGGAATGTTTCCATCTCATCCACTCTTCAAGCTGCGCAAACAAGGTTTACTGAGCTATGTTAGAGTCCAGTGTGGTGCTTGATGCAGTGAAACACAGTCTTCCTAAGGCTTATCTTTTTCTCTGTAGAAAAATGATCCAAGCAGAGGGTGACAAATTTTATATGTTTGAACTAGTAGTTCCGTCTGGGTGAGTATATTAGGAATTGTAGTATATTTTGCCTGTATTTACCACCATAGTGCAAAGGACCTGTTCTGAGTTTGGTAGTCACCATCACTTAGATGAAGGCTTCTAGACGACTCCTCAGAACTGAACCTGCGGAGTCAAGGAGTCCTGAGACAAATAATTTAATTGAAAATTGGCAGTAAAAATATTATCAGCATAGAGAAGGAATTATTAGATCAATTAAATATGAGAGGGCATTTATCATTCAGGATCACAGTAAACCAGTTGAATTAATAGTACATGTTGCTATCTGTATGATGTAGCAGTTTTACCTTTGAAATTCCAATGTGAAAGTTGCTTTGCTTACTACAGTATCCTTCCTTAATTTTCACAGTATATCCACAGCTTTTTCAAAAAATTGGCCAGAGGTCCACTGACAGATCTGCCCTAACATGACCTCCACGTGTGGTACCCTGTATGTTCCCCTCTCCTTGAGTTCAGGTGGACCTTGTGACTTACTTCTCACCAACAGAGAGTGAGAAAAGAGATGGGATGTTACTTGCTTGTTTGAGTTACATTATATAAGACTCTATTTTAGTAGGCTGAAGTGAGAGAGATTTCTCCAGATGGTATTAAAGAAGCAAACAGCCGTGTTGTGAGCTACTCACTGTGCGGGCCACGTGTCAGAGGACTGCAGGCAGCTTGTAGGACCTGAGAGCAGCCAGGAAAAAAGATGGGGCCCTCAGCCAAGCACCCACAGGAAATGAATTTTGCCAACAACCTGATTTGAGAGTCTCCACTCAACTCTTTAAATAAGATTACCCGGTCAACACCTTTATTTCCGCCTTGTGAGATCCTGAGCACAGGAGCCCGTGGAGACCTGCCTGGTCTCCTGACCCACAGAAACTGTTTGGTAATAAATATGTATTGTTTTAAGCTACTAAGTTCACAGTAATTGTTATGTGGGAGTATGTACACTAAATAGTGGCAAACAGTGAATGAGGTTCAGTGAAACTCTAACTGAACCTTAATTTGAAGTCACTAGTATGTATAACTTGCTGTTTAAATAATCAAAGATGGCAATTTAATTATTTTCTCCTGCCCACAAAGTTCTATTCTTTCTACCTCACTCATAATGCACACATCAGAAAAATGAGCAGTGCTCTTATCTTGAGGATTTTTATGATATAATATGATATACAGAATAACCATGAATCCAAGTACACAAATCATCACACACACAAAAGGAATTGTCCAAATGTCTATTTTGAGAGTTAGTTGTTGTTTTTTTAATTCTTGAAGTGATGGCTTAGGGTTGGAAAGAAAAATAGCATACAAATTTCAAATACTCTTAAGAAAATCAGGTTTGTGAGCATACTCAGTGGAAAGGAAACTTGGAAGCAGATTTGGAGGACCCTGAATGTCCAGCTGAGGAATCTGAGATTTATCTAAGAGTGAATTGAGAACCTCAGCATTTTAAGAGACTTCACTTGCTAGTATCACATCAGAATGGACAACAGCAATAGCACAAGTAGAGAGGTCTTTGCTGTTCTGTTTCATACACATAGTATGTGCAAGGTCCTGGGCCAAATTATGGGACTCAAAAGGGTATAACACACAGTTGCTGGCTTCAAGTGACTTAGAATCTAGTGAGAAAATGGTGCTATACATTAAACAATAAGTAATATAAGATATGATCCAAGTACTGAGTTATCTTCAAGTTCAATAAAAGGTGAGGTAGCAGAACAAGTATTGAAATAAAACAGCTGGGGAAGGTGTTTATAGAAGAAGGGATTTAGCAGGAGCTAAAATAGGGTAAACATAGGTAGGAGGGATGGGGAGATTATTCGAGGCTGAGCATCATCCAATCCAAGAGTGAGGCTTTATGTGGTATATGCAGGATATGAAGGGTAAATCAGCTTGGCTGAAATTGAGAGCTGATAGAGAGGAGAGTAAGTATCAAATTTCCATGAAGATGGAGAGTTACTCTATTTTGCTATCTCCTTTGTTCTCTAAGTTTGGCCTATTGTAGGCATTCAATAAAGAGTTGGGAAAGGGAGGAAATGGGTAGGATAGATAGAGGAGAGCTTTGGGAGCTGAGGGTCTCAGTGTTGAGCAAGGGTGGCCCAAGACAAAGGAAGCCAAGATGGGATTGCTACATTTGAAGGGATTGCTTATGTGAAGGGGTCGTGCCTCAGGATCAGCCTGGAGAGCGAGGGCCATGTAGGACTGAGGTAGATCAAAGTCTGAGAAGTAGACCAAGAAGACTCCCAGGGTCAGTATTCACATCAATGACCAGAGCATGGCATCCATTCCAGGGGCTAAGGGGTGAGGTTCAGGGACGTTGAAATCAGATGAATTTTAAGGCCAAAGTGACTGAAAAGGCACTGAATTTCATGAACCAATTTGGAAGTGACTAGGTTAAGTTTTCTGTATCAGAAGAGGAGCTCAAGGTCTGAAAAAACAAAGACATTTTTTGTACATATCAGTTTGTTGATTGTATATGACTAAAAAATTCATACCCATCAAACACTGATTAGTTCCATGTACACAGAATTTCCTATACCATCTTTTCCCCTTTATTTTTAAAAGAGATTTTATTTATTTTTAGAGAGAGGGGAAGGGAGGGAAAAAGAAAGGGAGAGAAACATTGATCAGTTGCCTCCCACATGCACCCTAAGCAGGGACAAAGTTTGCAACACAGGCATATGCCCTGAATGGGAACTGAATTGGCAATCTTTGGCTTTGTAGGATGGCGCTCAACCCACGCTGGCCAGGGCCGCCTACATCACCTTTTATCACTGGTATTTAAATACAATAACGTCACCAGTTCCCACCTTAATTAGTTGTATGTTCACTGGAGGGTATGTCACTTATCTGTACAGAATGCAGGTTAATAAGCTTTAGAATGGCCCAGACAAAATTCCTAAAAGACAATAGTCAGAAGTTCATTAGACATGTGGCTTTTTTCGACATCAGGCATCTGTACCAGAGATCATGTATTGAAATCTAATTCCATGGGAAGAACTTCGGGATTTTGGACATCTAGAGAAAGGCAGTTTTGAAGGTCTGAGGGAATGCAGTGGACAAAGTAGTTGAGGAATGTGTCAGGGTGTGGCAGATAGCTGCTGCCTAAGGACTAATTATCAAATCCAAATGTTCAGTTTCGGCTCCATGCTTCCTTTATTGCTCCCGGATAAGGATAGGATTAATTCTATACTCTGGGGTATAGGTAAGCCTGTACCTAGTGAATCTGATGACCAAGTCCTATCATAAGTCATCATTATCCTGCCCCAACCCTTTGAATGACATGAAACTTCGACAGTGCTCTTCCAACTCTATGTTTTCTCCTGACTCTTCATCTGTCACACCCTGTCACAGCTCAGGTTCTGCCACTTTACCCTCCTGTGGGTTTCCAGAGAGACTCAGGGACTCCTGGAGTTGCTGGGAGTATAGGACTTGATGATCATACTGCTAAAAGAAGCTTTTGCACTGACCAATATGCTGATATGTATTTGAGAAAATTATGAACACTTTGATATTTGACTTAAATTATTTTCAGAAGGCACCCCAAGACTAAACGGGCACTCCCAGACAGCCATCAGATTTTCGACCATGCCTTCAGTCTGCAGCTCTCACGAGGGAGCCCACAAACCCATGCCTGCTCCTCCTCCACCACTAACCCCCCTAAGGAAACGTGGAGGAAGGCCCTGAAGCTTCATTTCTGTAATCAGTAAAGAAAAAAGGTCTTCCTACTCTAGGTCATTTTGTTGGCATTATTAAGTGGCAATCACTTAAAAAAAATGTGTCTTGACTGTCAATTACAAATGAAGCTTAGCAAGAGCTTTTGTTTAAAAGTTGTACATTCCAATGTTAATATGGTCCTTCCTGGAAAGGCAGCTGCCTTTTATGGATTTAAAAAAGCAACAGAGTTTTATCAAAGGTTCCTCTTTCATGTCCTTCGATTGCTAAGCTTTATAAGTTAACCGAAAGATAACTAAGCATTAACCCATGTTGCCTTTTGTTTTTTATCTTCTTTTGAAATCCCGCGAGTTTAGCTAAGTACATTAAATGGAGCATAAATCTTTATGTTGTTTTCATTAAGTCACGTATTTGGAATATGTATCCAAGAGTATTTGATCAATTGTAAAATATTAGCTGCCGCACTGAAGATTTGTGACAGGGATGTTAACAAGCGAACGGACATTTCAGGAGCACCGTGAAAAGCATTGGCAGAGCAGCGTGGACAAGTTGTAGCACTTGAATTTAAGAACAATCAGAGAGAGTTTTAATGACATTGTGTTTTCAGATACCTATTACAATTTACAGAACCAAACATGAGTGAACTGGGAGGCAACTTAGAGGTCCAGAAATGTATTTTCATTTTTTAGTTTTTCCATTTTTATATTCCTGTGATGATTACCCCTCAAATTAAGTTAAAATTCCCCAAATTATTATCAAAAATCCT
This sequence comes from Tonatia bakeri, assembly GCA_004024845.1. Taxonomy (NCBI): domain Eukaryota; kingdom Metazoa; phylum Chordata; class Mammalia; order Chiroptera; family Phyllostomidae; genus Tonatia; species Tonatia bakeri. Next base: position 258,697 of record PVIA01001182.1, on the reverse strand, counting down.
ACATTATACTGCTCTAACATCCATTTCTAGAGTTATATCCTTTATGCCTTTTATGTATCATAAATAATGTCTCACTTATTCCCTGTGTCCTGGTTTTACTTTGTCATGTTCTGCTTCTGAGCTCTTTCTAATACTGTTACTTCTGCCTAGAAATTTCCATCCCTATCTCTTTGCCTATCAAAATCTCATTCATTCATTTTTGATAATGAAGTTCCTATTATATGCAAGACACTATGTTTAATATCTTTTAGTGTGTAGTTTAAATGTCACTCAGTGAAACTTTTCATAATTTTAACCTCTCCTTTTAAACTCTGCATGTTTTCATTTTAACAGTAAATAACACTTCATTTAATATCTCTATTCAGTACACCAATTATTATCTCATGTGATGGACTGTTTGCACGGTTTCTCATTTACTCCTTGCCCCAGCTCTAGAAAGTCAGGTTACTGAGGGCGGAGGCTTTGTCTCACTGATCACATAAGGAGGCAGCATCTAGCTCATATGCCGAGCTCTAGATGCTCCATAAACATTTGTTCAATGAACAAACTTTTCCAGCTATCAAATAAGATATTGAGAGTATCAATCTTATCTTGTTGAAGACATTTAGTGTTTAAATTGGTTTCAAGATTGTACCGTGCTATTATAAAGTCTAACAACTAATTTTGTGCTGCAACTTTCATAATTACTTTTCTTAAGTAATCAGGACATTTTATTTATGAAAAGACACCATGGACAAGAGAAATATTACCGATGGTGATGCTCATTTACTTTTGGGAAAAAGAAGTTAGGGCCTTTTGTTAAATTATCTAGCGAGAAATCTCTCAACGACCAGGGTTAAAATCTTTTATTACAACTAAAAAATTCTGTTATAACGTATTTAGACTCAGATTTATTCTGGAGAAGCCACTTTGCAAGAAGCTTACCCTAAGAAGGTAACTCTACCGTCTTCCACAACTTGAATTCCATGTATTTAGTGTTCAACTCTTGCATCCTTTGCTATGCAGATTCTATGCACACCAAAAGTAATTACTGTAACAAAACATTAGTATAATTATTTTACAGAGAGGGTGTTTTTAGCCATAACAACTCAGACTTTGATGGTCTGAAACTCCAATAACATGGAATAAGTCCCTTGAACCAAAAATGATAATAAGAAGTACAAAAAGAGTTGAAATTTCAATGGAGGACAATCAACTAACATGGCAGAAAAATGTGAGGAATTTCAGAGCAACTCAACAAATAATTCTGAGCACCAACCATATACTCAGGAATATAGGTCAAAATGAAAGTTCAAAATTGTCCTATTTCTAAAAGATACAATCAGCTTGGTAGGAAATTTACATTTGGAGGGAATGTAAGTAAGGAGGCTTTGTAAGTCGTGAATGGGAATATTTGAAAATTGCTATTCTATAACAACCCTTATTATAAGGTAATAGAATTTTGTGTGTAGATTTAGCCAATGAAACATTATCAGTAATTCTCCAACGCTGCCTCAGCAAGCCTGCGTAGTAGAAAGTGGCCGAAGTCTTTCTTGATGTGAGTAATTGTCAGACTTCTTTAATTCTGCTCTGAGAACAGTCCAACATTCTCTGTCACTGGTGATAGACATGGTCTCTCAAGCATTAAGCCAGTTCATCTGTTGTCTATGATCCACACATCTGTCTCTGTTATGGCCATTGGATTGTGCCACTCAATCCTGTCTGAGTGGCTTCCCAGGACGGCAAAACAATCTCTTTATTCCAACAGCCCTGAAAAGACAATGTCTTCTTACTGATAGGAGAAAGGACTAGAACCTTTCCAAAGTGAGTGTTGTTAGGGAAAGACTTACAGGCAAGTCTGTCTTGGGTAGAGTCCATTTTCTCCCAAATAAAAATGCAATTTCAAGAAATTACCCATAAAGATTACTTATAAAAACTTATGAAATACACCTTCAGGTTGTTCAGAACAATTTACCATGCAGTCTAAAGATGGGCAGGATGTTTCTGGGGAGGCAGTTACCACACTAGCAGGGCTCACTACAGCAAAGAGAACAAGAGACCCCGATTCCAGTCCTTGGGTCACTCTAGCCTCACAGCATTTACTGATTTTTAAGTCTGTCTATATTTTAGGGCAGGATTTTGGTTTGTTAATAGCACTCTATAGCTGAAGGTCCTATTTTGGAATGAAGTTAAATACATACTAGGGAATATCTCTTAACCTCTAGAGCTTGAATTAGTTTACACTGTATGAAGTTAGATAGAAACTTTTGGATTAAAAATAAATAATGTATCTTTGGCATGCCTCCAAATTTCAGATCAATACAAGTTAAAAAGAAAAAGCAAATTTCCATTTACTGGTGTAACATAATAATCATTTGAAACTTAGTGCCTAGAACGGTGGCTGGCATATGGTACAGAATCAGTAAATATTTGTCCAATGAATTTTAACCAGACTGTTTTTTCTTCTTCTCTTCCTTTCCTGCCACTTACAGCAACAGGTTTTGAACTTATTTGACACAGGAAAACAGACAGACCAACAACTGTAAATATAGGCAACTTAATGAAAGTAGAGATTTCTTACCTGACAATTATGGAGACGCCTACCCTCCGCCCTGCTCAGCTTTCTCTGAGATCATGGGTGGTCCTGCGGGCATTTCAGGGAACCCAGGCTTCTGAGAGTAGCAATCACAGAGGCGGTTCCTGGAGATTAGGACTCAGATGGAAACTATAATAAGGAAAAAATGGCACTGCTGAATTCTGTCCCTGCACCTGGGACTGAATTGGTAGTTGCATAACTGCACCCAGACACAGTAACAGAAGTCCCCAGAAATAGTGGTAAAACTGTTTAAAATCCTCAGCCAGGGGCAGTTTTTCATTGCTTTTAGAGAGAGACGAAGGAGGACATAGAGAGAAATATTGATGGGAGAGAGATACATCAGTTGGTTGCCTCCCGTATCAGCCCCAACTGGGGATTGAACCCGCAACCTAGGCGTGTGCCCTGACTGGGAATCGAACCTGTAAACTTTAGGTCACAAGTGGCAAACATAAGACCCAGGGGCCAAATCCAGCCCCCCACCTTGTTTCTACCCTGCAACAGCGCTGAGCTCTCGTTTAATGGTTAAGGAGTAGTTACATTTATACCTAAAATTACATTTGGCCCTTTGAAGGCAATTGGGAGGCTTATGTGGCCCTCGGTGAAAATGAGTTTGACACCCCTGCTTTAGGTGTATGGGACAATGCTCCAACCAACTGTGCCACGCTGGCCAGGACCGACGGTAAAATTTTGCTGAATCATTTTTATTTGAAGGCGATTTAACCCTTCCTTGCCTTCAAAGGTCTTGCTAATGCAATATCAACCTGTGGAGTAGTGTGCTTTCAGAGTTCCCAGAATGACAGAGCATTTCACTAACACTGCGTCTTACCATGCCTTCTGATGTATTTTCCAGAAAGCAAACTTGAGTGTTACACTGTGGCACTTAAGTTTTTAGTGCACATCAAAGTTCCGTATGGAGAATCTTTACCCAGTATGATATTTGTTTTGCATCAGTCTGGGGAATTTTTAGTGGGTACATTTATACTGTTTAGCCATACTAGGGGGAAAAATCATCTGTTAGTGTGCATTGCTTTAAGCACGGCAACAGGATGATCACACATTGTTTTATGATAACTAACACACCATTTGGGAATCAGAAACATATTGTTAATAAATTGTATACAACCATCCTACTTTGGAGATGTGGTAACCCTGTGGAGTTAATATACGTTTTAGGTCTTGTTTTAACTACGATGTACATTAGCAAGATAGGCTAGGTTAGTACTTAGTGATGAATTATGTGTGTTCATTAGTGATCTGAAATCTGTATGAGTCTTCTATATATTTTTCATTAATGCTGTGGCTAAAATGTATTCCAGAGATAAAAGTCATAAGACTTGAAAGAAAAGTGAAGACTGATAACCTTCTTAGAAAAGAACTAGACCATTAATAAGTACATTGCTTAGTTGCCTAGTAAATACTTGATTTGTTTTTTTATTACAATTAATTTATAGGGTGATACTTGAAAAAAGTGACATCTAGGATAAGGGGGCACATTGGTGAAAATAATAACAGTACTGTTTAGTTACATTATAACAGAGTTTCAGACACATCCAATGTCATTAGAGTTAGGAATCTCCAAGAAATTCTTAAATAAACTCAATTAGACCTTCAGATTTTCGCTAACCAATCACAGAACAGATTTATAGGACTGTACTATAATCTTAATTACCCCTTTGCTAAATAGAGACTACCATTGGCCATATGCAAAACCCTGTGCTTCTTTTTATCAGTTGAATAAGGGAGGGGTGTGTAGATGGAATGACAGTGCTACAAAATTTATTAGTTGACCCTACATTCCATGTATCCTAAAATAATATAGTAAAAAGAGAAGAAAGGAAATCATATGAAAAGTTTGTGTGTAAAGGGTCAGATTTCTACAGCTGGTGAAGACAATTGCTCTCAGAGAATCTCTTCACCCAGTGCTGGGGTGCGGTTGGACTTGAAGTAGCTATGGAACTTGGAAAATAAGAAAGGGTTGCTTGCTTCATTATTGATAATGATAACCTAGCTAACTTAGGACTAAATATATACGTACATATGTACATGTGTGTGTAAGTAGGCACATGTGCGCACATGCACACAAATGTTGCAAATACATAGGTTGGGCTAGAAATAAAAGTGTTTGGAATGAAGAAGGAAATTCAGACACATTGTTTGGTTGGCCTTGAAGGGGATGATGATAACTGGATGGAAATGTGGAGAGCAGAGGGTCCTCTAGAAAGGTTCATCTGAAACTGCATGAAGCTGGGTTTGGTAACTTTCTTCTGTGCCTCCTCTTGTGACTTGTGTGTCCCTGACACCTGAAGGGTTCCTCACATTTACAGTAAACAAGTTTCCTGATCTGGAACCAACTGACCTTGGGATATGCTAGTAACATGCCTTATCCATTAGAGCAGGTTTGGGAGATAAAAAATCAAACTGGGAACATCCTCCCAGAAATTACAAAAATAACAAAGAAGATAGAAAGCCAAAATTATGTCATAATGGATGTAAACTAATATTTGTTTGGTAATGACAGTGTGCAAAGATCTTTCATATATGTGATCTCACTTGACTCTTTCCTGAGTCTGACATTGCCACTGTTGTTACTAGTCTCCTTATGGAACAGAAGAGGACCCTGAGACTCAGGTTTAGAGATTTGTCCAAAGATAATGATGGGCTCCTCTGCACATCCCTAGTGCTCAGCATAGTGCTTGGCACATAGAAGACATTAAAAGAATACTTACTAAAGGAATGAATGTGGCTTAAGCTCATAAGTTCTAGAATTATCACCAATTATTTCTGTATTTTGGGGGCTGTTTTGGTTGCAAGTAACAAAAATAAACAAAATGTAGAGATATTATTATACATATATAGAACCTAAGGCTATGAAACTTGTACTGGTCTTAAAAATGAAAATGAAAACTGGAAGGCATTGGTAAACTGAGTATTTCTCTTCTCTGTGTGTGTGTATTTCATTTGTTATAACCCCTTTCTTCAGACCAGTTTTCTTTGCTTTTAGGACTATGGTGGAAAACACAGCTGTCCCACAACTCCTGAGTTCACATCTTACAAATAAAGTCTCGCTTTGTCTCAATTCCAAATTCTTAGGGAAGAGATATCAGTTGGCTCATCTTCGGTAAAATTCCCAAAGCATTCTCTCGGGAGCAATCAGCTGTGGCCGAGAGAGGAGGTCACGCCCCACAAACACGGCTGCTGGAAGCTTACCCCTTGAGCACACCACAGCGACATTTGTTGGCAGTCCCTACCGACATGCCAAAGGTGTACAATTACAATTTCTTTAACCAAATCCCATGTTCATGCTGGTCTCCTCCTTTGCATTAGCACCACTACAAAGGTTACTTTCTTTGAGATACAGTATTCTTTGTAATTTTCTCTGCTTCATGATTTCAAGTACAGAGACAAACTCTTAGCAATTCCCTGCCTTGGTGTTTTTGCAGAACAGAGAAGAGAAGCTGCTGGGAGATGACGCTGTTGAGCCTGAAGATGGAGGGGACTGAACAGCCTTAGAAGAAGCCAAAGTAGAAATAGTAATCGTGCTTAATGTTGGTCTGCAAACCACATTTTTTTGGTCTTCTTGGCTGGTTGGCAGTTAAGCTGAGTCAGTCTTAAAGGACAAACCTGAACTATCCAGGTAAAAAAAGGGATGAAGTATGTTCCACTCAAAGGGGCAGACATTTGAGGATACTTTTTTTGGAACATTTATGTTCTGGAATAGCTGCAGAGTAGACCACGGTGGGGGTTAGAGGGAGGAGCAGATACAACTGGGAGGGCACAGAGGGGAGGGGCAGGATAACTACATTCTGCATAATATCCCGAGAGTGTGAACTGCATTTCCTGGGCAGTGAAGGCCATTGAGCAAGTTGTATGTAGGGTCATACTGGCAGCCTAACACATCACTCTGGTGAGGTGAACACTGGAGAAGGACCAGGAACGAAGATGAAAGAGCAGTTCGAAAATGGTAGCAATTATGGGTCTAAGATTGATGCGGAAAATACGGGCTCGAATTAAAGTTGGAGAAGTGGAAATCAAGAAAATAGGGCTCAATAAGAGATAATAATCATGGCAAATCTGTGAGTGTGGTTGAGAATGTGAGAAATAGAGAAAAATTTTGGCTTTGGTATACAGTGGTACTGTTTGTAGAAATGAGAAACCTGAAGAAGGTCCGGTTTGCCCATGAATGCGTTTATTGTCATTGAATTCTATGAGTTCAGATGTTTATGGAAAAATCAAGTGCAAATATCCAATAACTTGCTCAATATATAAGTCTGGAATTAGGGCGAAGTTATAGCTAGAGATGATTAATTTGGCAGAGGGGGTTGGAAATCACACAAAATTGGGGGAATCTTACATTTAGTTTCTCATATATTCAATCTCCAATTGTAATGTAAATAGGAGAAAAAGCCAGTGGAAGTATGAATTTCTAGAGCCATCATCAGATTCTTCGCCTTTCATACTCTATCTTTTTCATAATAAATTTATTTCCTTTATCGGTGCTATTGAAACTGAGCTTCATAAAACCTTCATCTTTAAGAACGCATTTTCCAAAGGGCAGTTCCAAAGATAGAAAACTATATTGGATGGACACTATTCTGACCTAATATGGCATTTAAAAAATGTGTTGCATTACTATATGCAATTTTTCAGTGATAGTTGTTCTATAAATTCTTGAATGGGATAAAATACTAATTACTTAGTGCTCACAAGTCAACTTTATCTTAACTAGTTTTCCGACCTTTATCATGTAGAAACAACGTCCAATTGCCTAGATGACCCTTTGTACTGATATTTTTTCCTGAAATTTATAAAGATCTATGCATCTTTTACTTGTTTTTATTTACTGTTTTTATTAATTAAAGTATAATCTGCATACAATATTAGTTTCAGGTGCACAATATAGTGACTCAACATTTATATACCTTATGATGCAATTGCCACAATATATCTAGTACCAATCTGTTACCTTACAAAATTATTACAATAATACTATCTTCCCTGTGCTGTACATTATACCCCTATGACCTTATTTATCTTATAACTGAAAGTTTGTGCCTATTGCTTCCCTTCAAATTTGACACCCATCAAATCCCCTCTGGCAACCATTGGTTTGTTCTCTGTCTACAAGTCTATTTCTGTTTGGTTTTGTGTGTTCATTTGTTTTGTTTTATTAGATTTCACATGTAAGTGAAATCATACGCTATTTGTCTTTCTCTGTCTGACTTATTTCACTTAGCATAACACCTTCTGGGTCCATTCGTGTTATCACAAATGGCAATATATCATCTTTTCATTGCAGAGTAATATTTTATTGTATACACATTTATATATATGTATGTATACATATGTGTGTATATGTATTACATCTTCTTTATCCATTTGTCTATCGGTGGGCACTGAGGTTTACAGAATTTAAAGTTTCCTTCTTATCCTAGTCTGTCAGGACACTCCTGTGACTTTACACCTACTCCACCTCCCTGTACTAAGCCAACTATTTGCTTAACTGGATGTTTAAAACCTCACTCTACATCTTGCCTGCTGTCCACACAGTGCTGTGTCTTCCAAACTACACTTCCTCCCATGGGTGGTCTACAGGGCCGGCATCCCCTCGGTGGGCAGGTCTTGTTGCAGGGAAGCCCCTTCATGCTTAAGTCACCTTAATACATGTAGCTGGGCATCACCCATTTATGTCTTAGCCAGCAAGAGAACCAGAAAGATGACATGTCTAGAAAGCATTTGATACATAGAGAGGCAGAAGAACATGGCAATGCGTAGCCAGATGAGATCTAGAAAAGACCTGAAGTACAGCTGCAAAGCGTTGAATCTCTGTGACACAGTAGGAGAAGGAGGCTTTAAATTTTATGGAACTTCTGGAGGTAGAACAAAGACCAGTGGTTTAAAGGTAAGGGAATGCAGATTCAGGTTTTACATAGTAAGAACTTTCTAACATTTAGTAAAATAGACTGAAAGGTTACAAAAGGTGAAAATGGTCAGCCATTGGGTGCGTTATACAGAGGATATGTATTTTCTGCGTAGTGATTGAAAACAAGATTTTGGTGTCAGACAGACCTACACTGAAGCCTTACTCCACCGCAGTGTGTGGCTTCCTGTGTCTCATGGTCCTCACCTTCGGAAGAGGTGTCATACTGTACCAGTCTGACCTCGGCCAACCCTGCCGCCTCCATTCTCTCCCAGGTGTCCCTGAGAGCACTCCCCAATAAACCTCCTGCCACTGATATGTCCCAGTGTCTGTTTCCTGGGCAACCTTGTTTAAATCTTTGTATTTCATCCTCATCATCTGATTCTAGCAGATGGTCAGCACCCAAAAGGCACAGGTTCCATCTTATTCATCTTCATATTTCAAAAGCAGTGGTTGTCCTATAAATGTTTTCATATCTTACCTTTGTGAGGGTTTTGAAATGAATCTTAGCAAATTACCTATCTTTCCCCTAACTGGGCGGTGGGTAATACATTTCCATGAACTGCTGTCTAACTCTATTTCCATATTCTCACCAAAATGCTATTCAGCATAGCCTCGTGGTCAGGAACATGCTTTACAAACCAAGGGTCCTCTTGCAACAAAATGCCACTCCTTATTTTGCATATTTTTCAATTAATTACTAGGTTTTAGGCAAAATTAAGGCAATTATCATAGTTCACATTAATCTTGTGTTGGCAGCACAGCTTAGCAATTGAAACAAGGTTTGGGTGCAGAGCTGAGCAGAAGACGTACTCCACCACTTCCTGAATGTGCGACCTGCCTAAGGTTCATTGTCCACATCACTTGAAGAGGGATAATGATGGTACCTACCTCCCTGGTCTGTGGGGGGAATTAAAGGAGAAAATGTGTGCAAACACCAGATGTATAGCAAACACTCGAAACAGTTAGCTATTGTCTGTGATGTTATTTTATTACTGTATTATTCATTCTCTGTAAAATTTGATACGTAGATCAAAATGCTTCCTAATTTCCCTTGTAATTTCTTCTTTGACCTGTGGGTTATTTAAGAACCTGTTGTTTAACATCCAAATATTTTTGGATTGCCCAGTTTCCTTCTGTTGTTGATTTCGGATTTAACAACACCATGGTCAGAGAACATACCTTGTTAAAATTAAAAGGATTTCAGTCCTTTTGAATTTATTAAGACTTGGTATGGCTTAGTTCATTCTTTGTAAATTTAATATAGATATATGAGATTTAAATATTGCTCCAAATCTACTTCTCTGCATTATTCACTTGAAAATGGATTTGTAGTCTTTCTAATATTATTGCATTTCCTTTAACAGATTTTTGACCTGCATAATAGAAGCTTTAGAGTGTAATCAGTGAATTTTTCTCCTTCCCCCTTTCTTATTAGAGCCATCTTGGTGAGCTCAGCCAGCCTGCTGTCAGAGTTATCTTTTTCTGTCTTCTGAAGAAGGACAGGATACTGAATCCATTGCTTGGAACTTATTGTTCTCACACTGTAAACCATGATCTCCGAACACATTCTGAACTTCAGCACCATCTGATGTCCAGCTGAAACTCTTTTTTTCCTTCCAAAGCCATGACCTTATACAAGGATTAGAGATGAATGCACCACCTGTGCCCTAACTCACTATTTTTCTATATGGGCTGCAAATGTCCCCAAGAAAGAAAGAGGGCAGAGGCCTTTCCAGGCAGAATGTGCACTCACCCTGTATGATGCAGCAGAAGCTAGCCATGGTTCTTGAAAAGCTGTGTTAACAATTAGGAACTAATTTGGCATAGATGTATTTGCCTGATTGGTTTTATTTTATATATTGTAAAATTCAAATTTCTGTGTGCATTCACTAAGATATAAATGAATCATTAGTAACAAATATAAACCCTATGAAAAAAGTAGTGAATACATGATTATTTAATGTTAGTAAATACCAGTTTCCAACTATTTACAAGGGAAAGATCTGTTATGCCTATTTTTATAGATAAAGCTTCATGTATTGACATTTTGCTTTTAAATATGAAGCCAATAAAAATAAATATAGTGACAAAGACTCAAATGCAATAAATGAGAAAATAGAGGAGAAATCATAGGATATCAATTAAGAGCAACAGCTTTGAATTTGAATAAACCTGCATGTGACTTTACTACTTTGACCTTTAATTTACTTCATCTATAAAATATAGGTAATAATTGTATCTGCTCCTTAGCCAGGTTTTTTGTTGTAAACTTAGGCAAAAAAAAAAAAAATCCCCAAGTGTATATTGGAAGGAGAGTACACAGGATTCATTAGAAGTCTGAAAAACTGAACTCAGAAATCAGGCTGGAGCCATGTTATACAGGAGGGATAAACACAATGACACGGGAATGGCCCGACTCAGGTGCCCCTTCCAGCCTTGGGTGAGCTCTGAGGTATGTTGGCTTCATTGATCACACTCTCCAAAGCCGAGTTCCAAGCAGGAACATCCAGTTAGCTGAGCCTTTGGTCATGGGACCACACCTAGATGTGTCAGGGAGAATGTCTGACCTTTTCAATTGATGCAATACTCTTCATGCATAGGTAATGGACAATCATACAAATAATGGACCCATATACTCTACACATATCACATAGAATATTTGTGAATATTAGTAATACAATATATGCAGAGTGGTTCACACAACCCCTGGTACATATTAGGAAGGAGTTGTGATCAATCACTCACTCTTTTTTTTCCCCTCTGAGAAGTGAATCACTAGGATGGATACATAATAAGGTTTTGCATGCTCAATAAGTGGAAAGAAAGAAAACTATGACAAATACATACAAAAACCCAAAGCAACTGTATTTGTATTTTCTAAAAAAAACTGTCTGAGCACTTCTACCCTCAGTATGGTTATTACCTGGAGAATATATTGTTTTAAAGCTTTTGGTAGTATAAAAGTTAAATCATCCAAAAGAAATAAAGGTGCTTGCTTTTCTTGAGAAGGTAAAGAAAACATTTTGTTCTCTATTAATCTGTTTGGAGGATTTAAAGTAGACCTTAGTGCTCAAGAAAAGCGTTAATAGAAGCATCTGGGAGATCTGTATTAAGACAGTGATTTTCCTCATGTTTTGGCTAAAAAGTGGCTGGTTGGGGACACACTGTATACAAATTAGGATGGCTTGGGGCAAAGTAAGTTCTTCAAGGTTTGAAATGTTATCCTAATAAAAATTTTGTACAGGGATATGCATTACAGCATAGTTTACAATTACAAAAATAAAAAGAACCTTAAAAACCATTGATTAAAAATTGCATTCTGCTCCTACCATGAAATATAATGCAACGGTAGCATCATTTTGGCTGTATTTCCAAAACATACCGCTCTTGCTAAGATTATCAATGTCTGCCATGTTGATAGGTCCAATGGACAGGCTTTTTTAAGTATATATCCTACTGTGGAAGGTCAGTTCCCTGAGAAACAGACTCTAAAATAAATATTTGTGTGGAAGATTAGTAGGAAACACTCTCAGGATCAACAACAGTCCCAGAGTGAAGGCAGCAAGATTGGGTAGATGGAAAAGCCGCCTGTAGTACAGTCGTAACAAAGGCTGCAACCTATCCCCCACCTCAAAAAAAAAAAGCTTTGGATTTCTGATGCATCTCCTTGGGCAAGGGAAACAACAGGAAAACGAACAAATGGTACTACCTTAAATTTTTTTTTGCACGCAAAGGAAACTATCAACAAAATGAAAGACAACCCATTGAATTGGAGAGCATATTTGCCAATGATACATCTGATAAAGGCTTGGTATCCAAAATTTATAAAGAACTCATAACACTCAGCACCAAAACACCCCAACAACAATCCAATTAAAGAATGGGCAAGGGGCCTAAGTAGACACTTCTCCAAAGAGAATATACAGATGACCCATAGACGTATGAAAGCATCACTAATCATCAGAGAAATGTACATTAAAACCACCATGAGATATCACCTAAGACCTGTCAGCATGGCTGTTACCAATAAATCAATAAGCAAGTGCTGGTGAGGATGTGGAGAAAAAGGGATTCTCGTGCACTGTTTGTGGGAATGCAGATTGGTGTAGCCACTGTGGGAAACAGTATGGAGGTTCCTCAAAAAATTAAAAATGGATCTGCCTCATGACCTAGAGATTCCCTTTCTGGTGTGTATCTGAAGGAACTCAGAACACTAATTCAAAAGACTATATGCACCCCTGTATCCATTGATGCATTATTTTTAATAACCAAAATATTGAAGCAACCCATGTGTCCATCAATAGACAAGTGGATAAAAAGCTATAGTATATCTACATAATGAAGTATTAGTTGACCCTTAGAAAGAACAAAACCTTACAATTTGCAACAGCATGGATGGACCTAAAGTGTATCATACTAGGTGAAGCAATTCAGTCAGAGTAAAACAAATACCACATAATATCACTTATATGTGGAATTTAAAGAACAATATAAATGAACAAACAAAACATAAACAGACTCATAAACACAGTGAACAAACTGATGGCTGCCAGAGGGGAGGAGGGTTAGGGGATGGGATGAAACAGGTGAAATGATTGAGAAGTACGGATTGGTAATTACAAAATAATCATGGGGATGTAAAGTACATGGGGATGTACAGCATAGGAAATATAGTCAGTAATGGTTCAATAACTATGCGTGGTGCCAGGTGGGCACTGGAAATATCAGGGGAACACTTGGTAAAGTGTATGATTATTTAACAACTATGCAATATGCCTGAAAATAATACAAAATAATATTGAATGTAAACTTTAATTAAAACATTTTTAAATAAAAATAAAAATGGAGGGGTGGAGCTCTGGAGCTCAGATTGCCATTCAGAGTGGTCTTGAACTGGGGTGAGAGAAGGACTCTTTTTTCCCCCTTGTTCACCGGTTATCAGAGGCTGCTACCCGGAAAAGAAGGTACGACCTTAACAAAGTGCTTCTCTTTATTTGAGGGCCATTCCCAGAGAGCGGTCAACTGAGAGCTGTTCATTGCCAGAGGCTGGTTCCATCTTGGAAGGGGCATTTGGTGACACACCTGTCATCTGCTGTCCCTACTTCTCACCACCAGCCGACATGACTGGCCACTTCTTTTGAAATGCTCTTCCCCTGGCTTCTGAATTGCCACACTCTCTTGTTTTTTTCTTTCTTTCTCCTCCTCTGTGGGTCTTCATTCTTTACCCGAATTTCACAGAGATGTCCCTGGACCTTTAGTTCTCATTCAGCAGAAGCTAATGCTTTCTCATGTCTTTAAATATTATTTGATGAGTTCCACATTTATAATTATAAATTCATATTTCTCTCCTTCCTCAGAATTTTTCCTAACCAATTATTCCTTTCTTCCTCTTGGATGTCTCAAAAGCATCTAAAACTGAACATTTTTAAAGTTAAACTCATTATTTTTAGCGTTGCTGCTCATCAGTGTTCTCGATCTCAGTTGCTCAGGCTAAAATCCAGGGAGTCACCCTGAACATCTCCCTCATTCAAGAATCACCTAGTTAGAACAAATTTGAGCACCCTAATACATGTCACATTCATTCTGTTATTTTTAATATATTTTTAAAATACATTTTATTGATTATGCTATTACAATTGTCCCATTTCTCCCCCTTCACTCCCCTCTGCCCTGCACATACCTTCCCACCCACATTCCCCCCCTTTAGTTCATGTCCATGGGTCATACGTATAAGTTCTTTGGCTTCTACATTTCCCATACTATTCTTACCCTCCTCTTGTCTATTTTCTACCTACCATCTATGTTACTTGTTCTCTGTACCTTTTCCCCCTCTCTCTTCCTCCCACTCCCCTGTTGATAACCCTCCATGTGATCTCCATTTCTTTGGTTCTGTTCCTGTTCTAGTTGTTTGCTTAGTTTGCTTTTGTTTTAGGTGTGGTTGCTAATAACTGTGAATTTGCTGTCATTTTACTGTTCATATTTTAAATCTTCCTTTTCTTAGATAAATCCCTTTAACATTTTGTATAATAAAGGCTTGGTGATGATGAACTCCTTTAACTTGACCTTATCTGGGGAGGACTTTTTCTGCCCTTCCATTCTAAATGATAGCTTTGCCAGGGAGAGTGATCTTGGATGTAGGTCCTTGCCTTTCATGACTTCGAATACTTCTTTCCAGCACCTTCTTGCCTATAAGGTCTCTTTTGAAAAATCAGCTGAATGCTTATGGGAACTCCTTTGTAGGTAACTGTCTCCTTTTCTCTTGCTGCTTCTAGGATTCTCTTCTTATTTTTAATCTTAGGTAAAGTAATTATGACATGCCTTGGTGTGTTCCTACTTGGGTCCCAACTTCTTTGGGACTCTCTGAGCTTCCTGGACTTCCTGGAAGTCTATTTTCTTTTCCAGATTGGGGAAGTTCTCCTTCATTATTTGTTCAAATACGTTTTCAATTTGTTGTTCTTCCTCTTCCCCTTCTGGTACCACTATAATTTGGATGTTAGAACATGTAAAGATGTCTTGGAGGTTCCTAAGCCTTTATTCATTTTTTTGAATTCTTATTTCTTCATTCTTTTCTGGTTGGATGTTTCTTTCTTCCTTCTGGTCCACTCTATTGTTTTGAGTCCCAGTTTCCTTCCCATCACTATTGATTCCCTGTGCATTTTCCTTCATTTCACTTAGCATAGCCTTCATGTTTTCATCTAATTTTCAACCAATTCAACCAAATCTGTGAGCATCCTGATTATCAGTGTTTTGAACTGTGCATCTGATAGGTTGGCTATCTCTTTGTCGCTTAGTTGTATTTTTTCTAGAGCTTTGATCTGTTCTTTCATTTGGGCCATTTTTTTTTTCTTGATGCACCTGTTACATAGTAAGGGGCAGAGCCTTAGGTATTCACCAGGGAAGGGTAACCCACGTCACAACCCACGTGGCTGCGTTGTGATGCGGTATGTGGGAAAGGGGTCCAAGAGGGAATAATGGTGCTTACTCTGCTCTCTGCTGGATTTCAGTCACTTTCCCCACTTCCCACAAGCAAATTGGGCCCTTCTGATGCTGATTCTGGGTGGCTGGGCTTGTATTTGTTCTAGGACCCTGTGGGTCTTTCCAATGAACTCTCCTGTGAGGTTGGGAGTTTCTCCAACTGCTGCCTCTACCTCCACAGGTGTTTTCAATCAGTGGTTTGAGGTTTTTATTTCCCTGCACTGGGACCCGGGGTTGCACGGTTTGTCTCGCTCCCTAGTTTCTCCTGGTTTATCCGCACTTGAATGTGGGACCGCCCGCTCCACCAGCTGCCGAATCGCTGGGTCCACCACCTGCTGCCTTGCCACAAGTCCTCTCTGCCCAGCTGCTCATCTCTGCCCCTCCTACAGGTCTGGATGAATGTTTCTTTAACTCCTTGGTTGTTGGACTTCCATACAGTTCGTTTTTCTGTCAGTTCTGGTTGGTTTTTGTTTTTAAATTGTTGTCCTTCTTTTGGTTCTGCAAGGAGGCACAGTGTGTCTACTTATGCCTCCACCTTGGCCGGAAGTCTCTATTTATTTTTCTATTGCTACCACCTAATTTTATCTGAGCTTCTGCATTAGCCTTCCAACTGGCCTCTCAGTGCCCATTTTTGCTTCTCTCAAAAATCATTCTTCATACAGCAGCTAGCATGGTCATAAAAGAATGCAGATATTATGGTACTACTCACCAATATAAAATCCTCCAATAACTACACAATGCACTTAGGTTGAATTCTAAAATTATTACCATGACCCAAAAGGCCTTTTGAGGGTATACTGGATTTTTGTGTATTTCTCAAATGTGTTTTTCATATGCTCTTCTGACCACCTAGAATAAACTACTCCTGGATTTCTTTATCGTTTTTTAAATTTCAAGACAGAATCAATATATCACTTTTCCAAGGAAGCCTATTCTAACTCCCCTGGCTAAGTTAGCTTCCCTTGCTAAATGCATTTTCAGCATTTGTTCTTTCTCTTACAGGCGCATTATCAGAATTTTAAATATAATATAAATTTTATTCCCTCTCCCCCACATGAGACTGTTAAATTCCCAAGAACTAACACTGTGATTTTAGCTCTACCACTAGATTGTCAGTGTCTAGAACATTTTGGGTTGGCCAAAAAGTTCATATAGATTTTCCTGTAAAATAAAAGACACATTCTTCATTTTCACCAATAACTTTATTGATTTGGATACTTTGAACATGGTAGCTCTCTCCTGCATGGTATAATGTTGATTGTTTTCAATTAATGTCTCATTTGATTGCTACTAACTTCAGCTGGCCTACCTGAATGGGGAGCATCGTCCAGCAGGAAATCTTCAGAACCGAACCTCACAAATCACTTTTGACACATTTGATCAGTCACAGCACCTTCTTCACACACTGCACAAATCTTTTTTTTGCATTTCAGTTGAATTTTTACCTTTCTTGAAAAAAATAATATGCCAAAAATATTGCATATTTTCTTCCATCTTCACTATTAAAATGACTACTAAAAATTCACTAATTTTGATATTTTGTTTTAAATGCACATTGATATGACAGTTGTCACAATACAATCTAACAAAATTGTTTCAAATGAAATTAAAGGCAACTAAGCACTACTAGAGCCATCTTACAGAAAAAACAAATTAACTTTTTGGCCAACTCGATATCTCAAACCTGGGAGTCCCTCAGTAAATTTTTGTTGAACATTTTATTAAATACACACACAGACATTGATACTACACATACACACATTGTCTTAGTCTATTCTGGCTACTAAAACAAAAATAAGATTCAGTGACTTAAACAACAAGCATTTATATTTTTGGAGGCAAGGAAGAATAAGACAGAGATGCTGGCAGATTTGGTGTACTGTGAAGGCTTGCTTCTTGGTTCAGAGAACACCATCTTCTTGCTGTAACCTCATGTGGCAAAAAGAACAAGAGCACCATCAGGGGACTCTTTTATAAAGGCACCAATCCTCATGAACTGATCATCTCCCAATGCCCCACCTCCTCATACCGTGACTTTGAGAGTTAGGATTCCAGCACATGAACTGTGGGGGGACACAGACATTCAGTCCATATATATAATACACACATACAAAATAGAAAACAAGTCTGGAAAGTATGACAGGAAATCCCTGATTTCTATACATTAGTCCTAAAACTGTGTTAGAAAATTGAATGAAGAGGAGTTGAACAGCTTGTTAAGAGGGGC
Organism: Tonatia bakeri; assembly: GCA_004024845.1. Classification (NCBI taxonomy): domain Eukaryota; kingdom Metazoa; phylum Chordata; class Mammalia; order Chiroptera; family Phyllostomidae; genus Tonatia; species Tonatia bakeri. Next base: position 241,000 of record PVIA01001182.1, on the reverse strand, counting down.
AGGTGACTCTGTCTGAAGGGCTAAGACACCTCATTACGCCTGCTCTAGCAGTTCCGGTCTCCTTCCAGGCCCGGCCAGCTCCATGGCAGTTGAGGGTGCCGATGAGCAATGTGTGAAATGGTTCAGGTTGTAAGTACCAGGAAGACCTAGAACTACTGTTTGTGGGATTTTAATGCAATCCTTTGGGAAGTGATGATGTTAAACTTGAGTATATATTAAAATCAGAATTATCTAAACGTGTGAAAATTTTTTTAATGAAGAGGAATCACACATTTTCAAGTAACTTGGATTTCTTTAATGAATATAAAACATTCTGTGCTGAATAGGGAGCTGCCTGAATTTTTTAAATTTTTTTTGAGGAGGTTGTCTCTGAAAAGTCTGATATCTTCATGGTCTTGGCAGTTAACTTTTGTGAGAGACCATATAGGTCTGAGAATCCGTCAAATGCCAGAGCAGCCTTGAAAGCAACATTTCACACATAATTGATATATGGACTTGCATTTGGCCTTGGGTGGAAAAGTCATACAACCTAAAAGAGTTAGGCTACTACCTGTTTGATTTCTTCTTTTTCCCAGATGTCAGGATGTGCCTTGTACCAGGATAGATATCTTTCCCTGTGCAGCACTTAGTCTGAGTTTCTCAGACTCAGTGCGGTACATGGAGAGGCTGTACTCATGAGGCAATAGACTGACTAATTTATGATTTGGTTAATAAGGGTGCATGGTCATTCGGTTTAAGGAGACTTACAAAAATGTGTGACCCAAGAAAAATTTTCACCAGTTCACAAACTGCTGGTTTCTATTTCACTAGCTATTGTAATTAAATTTCTCCTGCTTCTACCCTACTGAATATGATGTCATCTGGCTTGTAAAATGGATACATCCTACTGAGGTAGACTTTGGTAAATTTCTTTTAGCCTCCTTGATGAATTTGTTTGTGCTAGTTTATTTTAGGTTTTAGGGCAGACTCAATTTAGGTATGATTCTGAGTCTACTTTCCCATGTTTCTGAGAATCAATACATTTGAACAATAATTCCTAATCATAGATTTTTCAAGCTTCCCAGGAAACGTGGGGACTGCATGTGTGTAGTAGCCGTTCAGTATATGCTTGTGGATCAAGTAAGTAATAAAACAAAGAGAATGGTATGCAATGGGTGACAGTTAATTTTAGGTGTCAGCTTGGCTAGGCCATGGTACCTAGATATTTGGTGAAAAACCAGTCTAGATGTAGCTGTAAAAGTATTTTTAAGAAGAAACTAACATTGAAATCAGTACACTTTGAGTAAAGGAGTTTTCTCTAAATAATGTGAGCAGCCTCATCCTTAGAAAAAAGACTGAGGTTCCCCGAACAAGGGGTCTTCTGCCTCTTCACCACCTTCCATTAGCGCTGTAATATCAACTCTTCCTTGAACCTCCAGGCTGCTGGCCCGCCCTGCAGATGGCAGGTTTGCTGGCCCTTACAACTGCATGGGTCCATTCCTTAAAATGAACCTCTCTATATATTGCTATTGGGTTGGCCAAAAGGTTCGCTTAGTTTTTTTCCATATGGTGGTTCTAGTAGTGTTTAGTTGTCTTTAACCTCATTCAAAACAATTTTGTTAGACTGTATTTTGACAGCTGTCATATCAGCATGCATTTTTTAAAAGTTACCAATAAAACTTATTGAAATTGGTGAATTTTCACACATCCACCTTAATATTGAAGATGGAAAAATGCACACCATTTTCAGCATATTAGGCTTTATTATTTCAAGAAATATAAAAAAAGAATTGCAATTCAATGAAAAGATTTGTGCAGTGTGTGCAGAAGGTGCTGTGACTGACCAAATGTGTTAAAAGTGGTTGTGAAATTTCTTGTACTATTGACGTTTTGGCCAAATAGTTCTTTGCTGTGGGGCTGTCTGATGCACTGGAAGGTCTCTAATAGCACCCCAGGCCCCTACTCACTAGAAGCCAATAGTGGGGGAGAGCCCATACACTCAAAATATCCAAATCAATGAAGTTACTGGTGAAATGAAAAATGGGTCTTTTATTTACGGAAAAACTAAACAGAGTTTTTGGCCAACCCAATGTTTGTATGTCCTATTGGTTCTGTTTCTCTGGAGAACCCTGACTCACAGACCATGTTATCCCCATTTTGTGATTGGGAACTTGAATATGTGAATTATTGATATAAGCCAGAGTTTTGGACACGCTTTTACTTCACTTCTTCTCAACATGGATTTTACTAAATTATGTTCCAAAAAGTGACCTTTCCCCTACATGTTGATACTAACACATCAACTTTCTGTATTTTAGTAGAACTTGCTTAAGCAGTTGAATTAAATGAAGAAAGTGTCACTAAATCTTACTTTCTAGAGTACAGAATAAATTATCTTTCTAATTTGAAAATGTAAATGAAAATTTTAAAAGTTTCAGGCACCCAGTTAAGTGTTTTCAGTCACTATATGACCAAGCATCGCTGGAGAGAGTAATGACCTATTTTCTACTCACTAGGACTCAATCTGCCGTGCATAGCGCGGGCAGCTAACAGGAGACCTTCCTTGCAAACTGGGCAAGAATTCTGAAGCAATGAACTGTGCTCCCACTGTGGGTACCGTAAACTTAGTAATGAATAACACTCTTTGAACGTCTGGACAAGAAAGATGTCTCACTCCGGGAGAGATGTTTTGCTTTCTGTAACCAAACTGTGCTTAGCTGATATTTGAAGCCTGACTTCACACTCCTCAGAGCTCTTCTTTGATCCAATACAGTTTAGTCAAGTGGACTCTGATGTGTCTGTAGATTGGAGTGGGGCTTGGGAAAATGTGGGAGTGGGGGTGTGAACCCATATGTTTCTTTTCAGCTGGGAATTCGCTAATACTTTTCTCCTAAGAATTAAGATTGCCTTTCCAGTTTTGACTGATCGATGGTAGGAAGAGATTTCAATATATTTTTTGGCTCTAAATACATTGGGGAGAGTCTGAAAGAAGAGCCACAAAGGTAGAATATGGTTTGACAAGTGACACGTTGTGAAATATAGAGGGAAAGATGAAAGCAATGTCAGCCCAGAGAAAAGAACATAGAAACACTTAACTAATGGTCTTCAAGTATGGAAGAAAAGGGTGGAATGCTTTCCAGACATTCAAAGGATAAAAATGAGAAAAGGTCTAAGCCGAAGCTTATTATGTTAATGCTGAACCCTCAAAGAAAATTTTTTCCTGTTAAGTTTACTGAACTAAAAAAATTATCAAGGGAAATCATGAAATGTTTTCCAGGGTCTTTATAATGAGGCAATTATCCACCTTGCTTCTTTTAAATGCTTTAGATGCTTTATGTTAAAGAAAGGGTAATCTGCTATAGCCTTGTTACATGAATTTTTGTTGATTGTGGTAGATTATGGTATTATTCAGCAAACATTTACTCCTCCTCCACCATCTACCCTCCACACCTCCATGTAAGAGTATATTTCACCCCCACATTGATATTAGTGTTTGACTTGCTTTGGGGAATAAAATGTGGATAAAAGTGAGGTATGACAGTTATGAGTGTGGGCCTTAGAAGGCATCACGTGTTTCCACTTGACCCTACCGTGAGAAATACACACTGCAGGTAGCTGTGCCCCTCTAGACTGGACCCCAGTTGAGGGGAGTGCTATAGATCCAATTGATTTACAGCCTGAAGCAGAGGCGTCCTAGCTGCTCAGTGGAGCCATGCTTGAGAAATAAAGGCTCATTGCTGCATGCTGCTGAAATTTTGTATGAGTTCAATAAGTCTTATTCACTTAGCAAGACTTTATTTGTCATCTACTATGTGCCAACCTCTGTACTAGGTACAGGAGATGCAAAAGAACTAGGCTTCCAAGAGCTTCTGGTTTGTTGGAGGAGACAGACATGTACACATTGAGCCAGGTTCATGTGAGGCACTGTCAGTCTTGTGATAATTGTAATAAGGGGGGAAAGTGTAGTCGCATCAGGGCTGAAGGGAGAAATAATGTCCACCTCGGAGGAGGGCAGAGCGTATCAGGAACAACCTCACAAGGAGGGATTGCTGAGTACGTTAATTGGAGAATTGCTTGTGTAAGTTGCAGTGGTCCAGGCCTCCATGTGTGTGTGCGTGTGTGTCAGACCCGAGCTGCCCACCCTGCAGATATGTACTTAGGGTTATGCTTGAGGTGGCTGCACAGTCTAGCATGAAGGCAATATCTAAGTATGTACAGCATGAGATAATTTTAAAATGTCATAAAATGCCCATTTACCAATTTCACCCATATTTATACAAAAATAAAAGCCATATTGAGCGAAGTGGGATATATAGTTCTCGAATAATGATAAACATAGAAACTAAATTTATTGAGTCTTTTTTGGAGCCAAAGCAGTCAATTCCTGCTTTTTTTTTTTTTTTTGTAAAAAGTCAAATTTCTCATCTAAGACGAGTATTATTAGAGATATAATCAAGGGAATTATATTTACATCTATAACAAGTAAATAAAATAAAATATCAGGAGAACAAGCTTTGAGATAAAAATTCAATTTCTGACATCTGAACTAGGTGGGTTAGCTTTCGGTTTAGCTTTAAATTAGAGGAAGAAGTCAGGGCTTTAAAAAATATTATTGACTTGCTTATATTCAAATACAAAGTCACATTCTCTCAAGTTAAGAGCACAGACTGTGGAGTCGGGCTGCCTGGGTTTGAGTCCCATGTTCAGTTGTGACCAAAAGTGTGACCTCTGCAAGTTCTAACATCTCTAAACTTCAGTATCTCTTTCTGTAAAATGGAGATAATAGTAGTGATAATAATAATGCAGCATTAGTTGTTGCAAGAATGCATGCAGAGTGATTGGCACTGTGCCTGGAATGTGGAACAATCTCAAGAAATGTTAGCTGCTGTTTATTATTATTGTTGTTGTTGTTGTGGTTATGATTATTTTTATAGCTAACTTTCCTCTAGCAGAAGCAGCTCAATATTTAAGTGTGGTAGTATTTATTACTTATGAAGCATCTGTGAGTGTGAATATATAAGACCCTGCAAACTTAAAGCATGCTTTATTTTAATTCAAATTTTGCAGTACCTTGCAAATTTTTAAAATACTAATTATGCATTAAAGTATACATTACTGCAATTCAAATTTTGGATTGCCTTGACTTCAAGTGGAAGGCAACAAATTGTGAGCTCACCTGAATTTTCTAGACTTCAGGAAGTAATCTTAGAAGACATTCTTGGGACAACAGAGAGCATGGAGAACCACATTCTCTGCCTTTAACCTCTGAGTCACAGTGGATATAAAACATAAATCACATATACCATCTCGGGCATGCACGACAGCTCAAGTCTCTCCTCCTCAATTATTTTTTTTTTAAACTAAATCTGTAAGAAGTATTTGAGTAAATAACCTTTCTCTTTTGTTTGTTACTTTCCACATGTCAAACATAGCGTATGGCCAGACTATGCTTTTGCACATTACTCATTTTAGACCAGGAGGGCTCATGAAAGTTTGGGAATGACTTTCAGAGAAACATTTTTAATTGTTTTTAATTTATCTAAAAACAGGCTAAAAAGTTTAATTAACAAGCTCCAAGTGATAGTTCTACCATTTTTCCTCTGCTATCAGCTTTCACTTTTATTTACGATGTGTGTCCCCTGCGTCTCCTTCACGCCAAGGTCCACTATCACTAATATTTCTGTGATATGTGAATAAACCTAAATGTAAAGTTAGCACTTGCAATCAATGCAAATTAACGACTTTAAAAAAATGTTCAATCAGAAAAAGCAGCTTTGTAGTTGAAAATCCCATGCTGGCCCTAGAGTGGGAGTTTTTCCAGCCTCTGCTTAAATCCAAAAAAATACTGCAATCTTCTGGCACAGGCCCACTGTAATGCTTTAAAAACAATTTAGCAACTGTCATTGCTGTAATTACAGTAACTAATTACCATCCTTAGCAAACAAATAGCTTAACATAATACGCAAGCCGAATCAATTTTGAAGAAATGCAAATTCCAAAAGCGAAAAAGGGCATTTTGGCAAACCTGAAAGAGAAGCAGGAAAATAATACACTTTGTTTTATCTGCACATAATTCCCAGGGAATATCATATCATAAATATTTGCATTCAGTTCTTATCAGGACATTAGCATTTGCTTCTTATCAGTGTGCAGACTGGACTCTGCCAGATAGAGAAAGGAGCGCCCCACCATGCACATATTTCTAATGAATCACGTCTCGGGCCCAGAGAATATTTTGGCTGGAACTTTATCACCCAGATGAAGAGGTCATTTACTCTCTGAGTTGGTTCATCTTGGAATTGTCTTGAGATTTTGATGTGATTCACCCGACATGGCATTTATTTATTTCTTTACTTTAGACAAACACTGGAGGCAGTTTATTACCAGAGCATTTCTCCCAAAAGCAGCTGTTCAAAGGACACTCCCCCCTTACCTACCACCCCCTTCCCCCTCACTCCCCAACTTCCGCAAAAATGAAATCATTCGTAAATAACACAGATTCCAATTATTTCAAATTCCGTAACAGGCACGGCCATCTTTATTTTGTAGGAATCAATAAGGAGAATAAAAACAAGGCATAGAATAAATCAAGCCCACTCGACATCATTATCTGGAAATTTAGTGCCAAATCCTGCTGCAGTTCTTGAGGGGCACGTTTGATTAGCAGCAGCTTCCTCAGTAAGGACCGGCAGCGCTGATGGCCGGGAAGCCCCCTTACTAATGAGACCATCAGATTCCTCTAACGGTTTATCCAGATAAATCCATTTCTCATCTTATTATAAGTAACAGCGCATCTTACCCATGAGCACACATGAGGTCAATAAGCGAGCTGATAGCAGCTTCTCTCATATGTGAATGATAATTTTGTCCTTTTTAACCCTTGAATTATCATCTGACACGGCACCCAGCACGTACTGGCTTGCTGCACCCTAACATAAAGCACTAAAGCAGTCTATTTTGTCTTGGAAGGAGAAGCAGAAATATTATTCATATTGATCGGATCCTTTCTGTTGGTCTTGACCATTTAATTAAACCAGGTTTGTATTTTTAGTGCTTTGCTAACACGAGCCTCAAACAGATAGGGGTCTCATACCCTTATGTAAAGTAGAGCTAGGTCGGTGGACAAGACTCAGAGCTGTGCACGCAGACTTCTGCAGAAGTGCTATTATTACACAATTTTCCCTGAAATGTTATCATCGACTTGATATTATTGTGCAAATTCTGAGGTCAAACTTCAAAGTAAAACTCTGGATGGGGTCAATTTGAGTACTAGGATTTCAATTTCCAATTATAAGTTAAAATATAGGTATGATGGAGAAATTTGTCATTTATAAAAGTAGCAAAAAATGTATTTAATTATACTTCAAGTGGCTTTACTTATGAATATGGTCACTTAAACTTAATTTCACCTTTTGCCCAAGTAGAATTTTGTTCTGGTTTATTTGTTTAACACAAAAGGGAACTTCTGGTTTATTATGATTCAAATGATTGACACATCACTATTTGGATCCAGGAAATGTTCTTTAAAATCTTATAAGAATGTGAGTGTCTCATGAAACTTTATTCCCATATCAATAAGAGAATTTTCTGCCAAATTATTTGTTTTAATTGTAACTTTTAAAAAATCATAGTTTAAATTCTTTTCCTAAATAGGTCTGTTGACAGAAGTTGAAAAAAATGTTTTGATTTTAACAGAAATTATTTTGTTACATGCAGAGACTCAGTTACTCATATTGATGTTAAGAATTTAAAATATTTATTTAAGCCTTATGTAAACATTTCATAACATCATTTTATAAAATTGTTTTTTAAAGATTTTTTTCAAATATTAAATGTGAGGTACAAATTTATGTGTAAATGAGATTTATAATTGTAGCATCTTAAAAGAAATTCACATGCAACTGTTCAAAAAACTTATTTGTTTTACCTAAGTTCAGCTTGTGTGTACATGTTTACACTATGTTATGCTCTAAATCCAGGGTGCATAATGTATTACATATAAAATCATAGAAAATATCCTAGGGAGAAAAGCTAGAGCTGGAGAAGGAATAGTCCTAAACACTATTTTGTGGGATTCAATAATTCATCTGGAAAAGACATCATATCTTTCATGTTTTATCATTGTTTTTAGCTTTTTCTTTGAGGTGGGAAGAGCTTCTAGTTAAGAGCCCATTATCAGGGCGAAGGATGCAGGAAATCCAAAATATTTATGTTTGTTCATGGCACACGGACAAAAGACAGTTCTCAGGGAAAGGGCTTTCTGATTAAGTGATTGAAAACACTCTGGTGTATTTTAATAGCTTCTTCTTTCCTAGAGATAACATCATCTTCATCCTTATCGCTCTTCTGAAACTTATTTTAAACATTCTCCTGTGCTCTTCCAATTAGATGCTCTGCTCTCTTGGCTTCTGGTGTCCTCACTGCAACTCATCTCATTTGTTTGCTTTCTCATTTTTGTCAGCAGGTTGGGTGTAAAAAGAGGCATGTAACAGATAATTGAAGGGACATGCTTTCAAGAGTCAAATTCATCTACATGGCATTCGGCCACAGCCGCCCAGTGATAAAACATGGGTGTGTAAAACATCAACTTGCACTTTGCAAAAGCTTAAAATATTAATGATTGATTGAGGGGCATTACAGAGAATGAGCAAAAGAAATCTGTGTATTTTAAAATAGAAATCAATAATGCCCCAACAGATCATATAAAATCCCACCAAACACTTGTCCAAAATCTGTCCAAGTGAAACATTCGTTTTGAGAATTAGCTTATTAAAACCCATGCTTGCTCATTTACCCCTCTCTCTAGAACATGAGTCTCCCAGATTTTTGTATTGCTGGTGCTTTCTCCTCATGCTGGCTCTGTAGAAAGGTCACCTCCTTGGAGAAGCCTTCCCTGACCGTTCTAGCTTAAAGTAGCCATCCCCACATACACAGTCAATTTCTGGTTGCTGTTTTATGTACTTTTATTTACTTCATGGCATTTACTGCTGTTCATAATTTACACATGTTTTATGTATGGATGACTTTATAGTTTGCACCTGACTTCCCCCTGGATGAGGCCAGGAATTTTGTTATACTTGTTCCTTGTTGTAATAACAGTGCCTACACTTTTTCTTGGCACATACTAAGCAATTGTTTTTAATTAAATAAATAAACTTACTGAAATGCAGGCACCATGGTTAGCTTTTCAAAAATAATTTCAGAGCACTCCTGGGAGACAGGTCCTAGTAATAAATCCATTTTCTGAATGGAAATGTGAGGGGCCCTGAGTGGCTATCACGGCCCACAGCTAAGGGGCACCAGTGCTGAGATGCATTGTTGGGTCAGCGCAGCCTTCAAAGCTCTTGTTCTTAATCACTTTGTTTTCCCATTCATAAATAGTTCAAATAATTGTACTTTCTATACATGCATGTATGTTTCAATACAACCTGGTGATGTCATTAGGTATGGGAAGCATTCAAGAGAAAATGACAAGTGACCTTTTCATGGCTTTGCCAGAAAATATATTGTGATTGGCACTGGAATTCCATCTCTTTTGAGGGTTCAGACTTTCGGAGCCACGTGGAAACCCAGGTGACGGTTGTGACTTAAAAATTCTCTTCCCTTCTGCACAAAGAATGGACGTTGCAAATTTTCCTCTCAGGGAGGATAAGATAAAAGGGAATTAGGAGTGATATTATTCTTGAAGTATTCTGCAGACCAGCAGACCAGACAGAGGATGCGGATAAAGGTTTCCGAATACAGATTACAAAACTGGCCTTGAAGAGAAGGAAAAATACACCCGTCAGAATGTCTGCTGAAGTCTTATTCTACAAAAGGCAGGGCATCTGATAAGTTCTAGACTTGCTGACAACTCAGAAAGATGAAGAAGCAAGGAAAGAAAACAATATTCTGTACCAAATTATGAAAGAACTGTTTTTGCAATAGAGACATGATAGAAACCTTTCTTTGTAGGAAGTAGTCAAATCATTTGAGATATTTAAGTAAAAAAAAATCATAGGAGGCACTACATACTATATCTTCAGCTTTAGAAAATACATTGCTTAGGGTTTATAACAAGGGCAAGCCCCATTCCATGGTCAGTGAAGTCAAAAGTTCATGTGGCTCAGAGGGAACCTTTCAAAGTAGAATTTCTAACAATTTAATCACCAATGAGCATAGTTAAGCAGAAATGTGGTATCTAAAGTTAGGAATGCAGCCAGAAGAATTCTGATAATGTCCCCTAGTGGAAGGGCATCTGCAGAAATGGATGAAGGGAGGCATCGGCCCCAATGGCCACAGGAGAAGGAAGTAGATCTGTAGAATAATAACAGGAAGGCCAAAGTCCAGGGTGAAATGAAAGCTTCAGTTGTAGTTGAATACAACCCAAACGGCTTGTTGCTTTTTGGAGAGCAAAGACAATGATACATAAGTAAGTAGATCTATATGTGCTACCATAGATATTCTATTTACCAAGGTAATAGAAAAATTATTTAGACCCTACTTTGATGATATGTTTACCAGCAGGAAGATCATCTTTAAACTGGACAAGCTGGAACAAAGATCATTAAGAAGATGTAGAGGTCCAGGTTAGCTGAACAAATAAATTGTAAAGAAACATCTCTTAGCTTTACATGAGTAAAAGCTTAGATGAATTGAGTTGTAAGTTACTCGGAAGATCACACAGAGAACACCATAGTGCTCCTGCAGGTGTTATTTTAGAATGAGGGTGGTTGAGACTTCCCAAAGTGCTGCAGGTGAGTATATGATCTGCAGCACTTTGGGAAGTCTCAGCCACCCTCATTCTAAAATATGGTGTTCCTAAAATGTTATTGTTCAGTAGAGTACTATAAAACCTTGACAACATTTTTGGAATAAATGATCACACATGTAGTTTGTTAGCGCATTTTTAAAAAGTAGTGACACTAGGAGCAAATACTGACTCACTGATACTATCTAATTAATTTCCTTCTAAAATAAGGCCATTGGCGAGGTAGAGAGAAATGGGATAGTAATTGGCATCTTTGATTTTAAAAGGCATTCACTGAAGAAAATAATTCATGGAATTTTTGAATAAGATAGAAAATGTGACTTGGATGGATTTATCCTACTGGTGCTTTATCCCACACAAAGGGTATTGAAATTTTGATTAGATCAGTAGCCTTGATTGATGGACTGACTGTATTTTAGTTTAAGCATGGTGAAAGTTTTTCTTTAGCTAATTTTGCAGGTGGCACAAAGTTGAGTATGAGGGTCTGCACATTGGAGAGTGGTGGTTAGGCTGCATAATTGTTCGATTCTAAGATTCTAAAATTTGGCTCTTGGTTTTGTCTGTCTTTTACCTTTCTAGCCTTGACTCTTGCAAACACAGCTTTGTCTAGAGGCATCTATCTAGACACCAGCATCAAATCTGGTGCTGATGTAGATGTGCAGGAACGCAGAAACTTGTGAACACTCAGCGGAATTTTCCACAGGAAGTGGCTTGCTGGATTTTCAGTGCCCTTCAGGTTGTTGACTGAAACAGTAGGACTTTTGTTTGTTTGGATCGCCAGTAGCTGGGAACTCTTTGCAATTCCTTCTCTCCTTCCCTCACTTCTGTTCCTCCTGTAGCTGCTGTCCTTGGGCTCCACCAAAGTGTCTTTTGTTGGGCTGATGCCTCCTTCCTCCCCCTGTTGGGAGTGTTGGCTGGGTACACCCACAGCTGCTCCTTCCTTCCAGTGTGTTCTCTGCTGGAAGAAACCACACCAGAGATGCTGGGACTTGAAGCCCAGCCCCCTGTCCAAGGGTGGCCCACAGTCAAGGACTGACTCAGAAGCGCCTGCAGAGTGCTGACCCCTGGCCTCAAGGTGGGACCAATCCTGTGGCGTGATCTATGCTCTGAGCTCCCTGTGGAATTGCACTGGAACTAGACTACAGGGGGACGCCTCCATGATTAGTTCGTTCTCCTCTCCTGGCCTGCTTCCTTCGCCCCCTTCCTCCTGAAATCACTCCCTTAAAAAATCACTGCATGAGAATTCCTGTCTCAGACTCTACCTCTGAGAAACCCACAAGAAGATATCCCTCTTTCTCTTTACCATTTTCCTTTTCTCTTTCTCAGAGGTAGAAAGAGACCGTTTCTACCATGGTGGTTAAGACTAAGCCATGATGACAATACAGTCTTACCTATAACCAGAAAAGAGTCAAACTTTAAATTGGCATTTGGCTCAGCCAGCTCTGTTTCTTGGTTTGGGTTCGGGATCATTGCATCACAGACTCACCTGGGAGGCTCATTTAGACGCAGATTCTTGGCCCCCACTTCAGACTCACTGAATCAGAGGCTCTGGGGGTGAGGCCCTGCAGCCTGCAGTTTACCAAGTTTGCCAGGCACTTTTCTGTACATTAGGAGATTTGAAACTTTTGCAGCAGAATAATTATACTGTTGCCAGCGGTGCGGATTTGATCCACTTGGAGGCCACTTAGCTGAGCATTAAAAAAATCTGATAAAAACAACACTTTTTGAACTATGGCAACTATGAGTTGTGCTCTAAATAGACTTCTTGGATCATGTGCTATAAAGTCACCTCCGATGTGCACAGCGCATCGTTCCAGCTCAGTGTCACCTCAACTTTAGGAAAAGGCACATCGAAGGGCCTGTTGCAGAGCTTCTTCAAAGAACAGGGTTTGTTAATTTGACACGAGTAATTTTCATCTTGACAGAAATTGCCAGTTGCTCCCCTGGAGGTGTTTAGTCACTTGTTTTTCTGCCGGTGTCCCTTTAGTGACAAAAAGACAGGGTACAAGCACTGACCACAGCAAAACTATGCTGGTCAGCATCTCACTAATAAGAAAGCAATAGATAAAGGGAATTCCTGCTTCCTAGCAGTAAACATCTTCAATCTAGCAACTTGCATGATGTTAATGTTAACCTAATCAACCCTCTGAAGATAAGAGGATTGGCATTTCCTACAATTTCTGTTATTTGGAGGTCAAGATTAGCTGTGGAGCTTCAACGTCTGCCTTGTAAGGCTTTCCTCCCATCCAGTAGTGGTATCTAAGAGCAAAGCTGCCTGCCTGGCATTCCCTGGAGGCTCTTGGGAGGAAGGAAAACCACAGGCAATGTATCTTATAGGGGAAATATTCATTACCTTTAACTAAGCTATGATTTCTGACTACTCTGCACTTGCCACTCCTCTAGGAGGCCAGTTGCAAAGCCTCCACCATGACACTAGGCCACACACCAGGCATGTTGGTCCACGCCCTCTTAGCTTTGCTGCATGGTGCCTGTTGACGAACCTCCTGCAGGCACTTCAAAGAGGTTAGTTTAGGGTTACCATTTGTAAGTCAGAATCACAGCCAGGTAAGAAAATTAGACTGAGTTAGTCATCAGGGAATGCTAGCAAATACTGTACAATACAATAAAGACAATATCCCCAATTAAATGATGGCTCTGGAGAACTCAGACAAATTTGCTTTTTCAGGAAAAGAAAAAAAAAGCATGCCTTTGGGCCCTTCAACCTCCAAAATTCACAGATTAGAAGGGTGTGGAATTGTCAATATGAGAAGCCGAGGCAGGCCAAGAATAATTTCCAGAGCTCTGCTTCCAGCTCCCTGATGCCTCTCCACGTGGGTGAGCCATCCGCGCTCGGCACGGTGATCCTGCCATCTGTCACATCCCTCTGGGTAGCAGCTGGCCTTTTGCACAAGTTTCCTACTGGAGGAGAAGTGTTGGCAGCTCTTGGGACCTTCTGAACCCACCTGAGTAGAGTGTGTGGAGACCCACACAAGAAAGTATTTTAAGAATAGAAAGAAAAGGAGAGAGAGAAGTGAAAAAGTTGTGCTTTCTGTCTTCCCTTGAGTTAAATTTAAACCTCTTCTGCCCTGACTGACGTTGGAGAGGTAGAGAAGAGGAATGCAGTCCACCAAGCCAGTGAGCGCTATGTATTGGGCCAAGCATTAGGCCATGCACTACACTTTTATAAATTGCCACTTCTTCACAAAATAATTAAGCCAGGTGTCTAAACACATGCAATTCTAGAAATGGATAGATAGATAGCTACACAAACATACAGTTATGAGATGATTTAGATAGCATCTAATAACTGCTTGAGGGGAAGAAGTATGCATGCACACACATGTCAGCATGTATATTTATGTATATGCACATACCTGCACATGTGTGCATGTCAGAGCTTTCCAGGGGTGAATCTAGATGTGTATACACCTGTGTGTGTGATGTGTCAGCATGGGTGAGTATCTATTCCACCTAAAACGAAACATAGCCTTTAGTAGGAAGAACAATTAGCCATCCATTATCCAGATTCTTTCTCCCCCTAATTGTAATGGGAAATACAAACATCTTGTGAGTTTTAAATGAGATCGTTCCAGTTATGACCTGCCTTGTCATGGGGATCTCCATTATGGAGAGTCTGAACTTTTCTCTCCCATCTACACTCCCAAGCAGCCACTCATTCATTCTCCCTGGACACATCATGCCTCTATAGTATTGATTATATTCTACCCTTTGCTTGAAATACACTAATATTAGTTAGTGTAAGGCTATGACTTTACCAATAAATCCCAAAATACTAGTAGTTTAACAAAATATAAGTTCATGTTTTGCTTCCATATGGGTCTCCCGGAAGAAAGTCCCTTTCACTTAGATTCCACCAGTGAGAACCAGTCACAGCAAAGGGGCAAAGAGAAGCCTGTGGTTGGGCAGCTTTTCCCAGGTGACAACCCTACAAAGGTAGACAGTCATCTTTCTGAAATGACCTCCCATCAGAGATTTCCAATGGCCTCCCATTGAAATCAGTTGCTCCATCCTCATTAATTCCAAAACACTTTGTTTATACCACTCTTATAATAAGCACTATATTATTGCCATTACCATCATTGTGGCCATTATTTGTTATTATTACCATTGTTAGCATTTGCTATTACTGCCATGACCGTAGTCACGATCATCGTCATTTGCTTTGGAGTGCAGTGCAAGTTGGGGAGTAATGGTCAAGAGCCTACGGGCTTTGGATCGGGCAGACTAGATTTGAATTCTGGCTCCACGAGTTGGCTGTGGGCCCTTGGTGATTTCATTAACCTCTCAAAGGCTCTGCATTGTTGTATCTGTATAATGAAATGATAATATATAACTCTTAAGATTGTTGTAAAAATTAAATAAAGGCAGACGTTTAAAATACTTAAAATGCCTGGTACATAGTAAGGGATTGTTAGCCAGGTAATAGCTATTAGCTCTGTCTCCCCAGTAAATTACATATTTACTGAAGGTAGAAGCATTTTTGTATATTTTCATTACTCAGTACAGTGCCTGACACATAAAAGGGTCCAATAATGTTGAAGTGATTTACACGAGCTGGTCTGGTCTTTGCAACAGAAATATAAAGAGGTTCAAAACAAATTCATTTTTTCTATTTTTTCTCTACACAGAATTAATAGCCATCCATTGTAATTGTCCTCTCACTTATCTATGAAGCTGAAAAGCACAGGGAGAGATGTTTTCACTTATGCTTCTGCCACGAAGCAACCGGATGTGTAATCCATGGATCTCCCGGAAATAAGATTCTCTCAAATTCCTCGGTTGCCCATTCCGACTCCTTATCATCCGATGTTGAGAAATTCTTCCTCAGGGGAGGGTCTGCCTACATTATTTAAGCTCATTTCCTACATAAAAACCTTTTAAATCTGGTTTCTGCTGTTTGGATTTTAAAATCCTTTATTTTTTTCTTTATGGTATATATTTTTTAATTTAAATATTTTTATCCTTGACTCCAGGACTCACTTTCTTTTTCAGAACTGATACACCAGACTAGACATATATGCTAATAAATGTCAGTCTAATCTTCTCAATAGAAAGGGCACCCTCTCCCATTGTTAAATATTGTGGTTTATTTAATGAATAAAGATTCACTCAAGTAAGACATTCGGGTTGTTCCAACCTGAAACCAGATGCATGGTGTAGCTAAATACATCCCTCAGGTTGTGAGTTATGGGAGGAGACAGTTGCTGCTTGTGGCTTACCAACGTAGTCATAAGGCCTAGCGTATAGTGGATGGTGAATAACTATGATATTGGTTGAACAAATAAGCAAGTTATTTAATTAATAGTGAATCAACTGACCAAATTGGTTGGTGGGAGGACATGGTGGTTGGTCTTTATATAAGATGAGACTCATTGTATTTCTCCCCCCACTATCTTATTGAACTATTTGAGGTTCTCCCCCTGCCCAGCACCATTGCTGAAACAAATTGAGTCATTACTCCTGTTTTACAGGTTCTGTAGCTGCCTTTATGTACCTTTGGCAGTTGTAACACTTTTCTGAACATTCCAACTCTCCTAGTCCTTTAGGATCTTGGGGGTAGAGTGACACATGAGAAACTCTATGCTTCCTGACCTCCCCCCCCACCCCCCGCCACTATCTCCCCACTCATACAATATATATAGATTTGTCATCAACAAGGAATCTACAGGCACTTAGAATGGTGGGGTTGGCAACAGTTCATGAAACACCTCAGAGAATGACAGGTTAACTAAACTAACACCTCAATTAGACTTCTATATTCATGTGGCCTGGGGAAAGGTCTCACAGAGTAACCCTTTACAGGGACATATAATTCACAGAACGTTTGCATGGACAGGATCACATCTGATGTCACACCAACCCAACTGGCGATTGAGGCTCCGAGCGACTGGTGGACTTGCACAGGATCTCATGGTCAGGCAATCACGAACACTGTTCCTACAGCCTGTACTTCTGATTTCAAATTGCAGCCGTTTCAGGATCTGCCTTTGCTGAGTCTCATGGCCATGTTTATCCCGGAAGCTAATTGAGTATTCTTCCCTCACCCATTTTCTGCCCATGTAAAATTTACCCAAAGGAGTTGAATTCTTACCCACATGCATTTGTTTGTTCTTGCTTTCAAGACTATTTATTAAGCACAGTTTCACATTCTAGGCACTGTACTGAGTGGTAGGATACAACATTAAATAGCATAACATGATTGTTGCCCTCTTGGGGATATGAGGAGAGGACACAGAAAATTAGAAACTCAGATTCTGTCCATGCACTGCAGAGGTGGCAGCAGCAGTTGCAACTTAAACCCATCATGGGGGAGAGAGCGATCCACAGGCCATTACCTAAATGGGTTTTGGCTGCTATGTTGGACCTAGGACCTTGAACTTGTGGCACTGTCATTTCAATCACTAAATAATTTGCTTCTAAGTTGTTTGTTTAATGGGAATGGTGTGTGTGTTTAACATATTAAACTGATGGATTAAAAAGACACAACTCAATTTTTATGTAGTATGATAAGTGTTCATATGGGAAATATACCAGGGGCTCTGGAAACACACAATAATGGCCAGCACGTGCTCACTGCTTCACTGCACACGGGTTCTGTTTACGCCGCTTCTCAAGTATTAACTTAATCTCTAGAATAACCATATAAGATGAAAACCATGGCTATCCACGTTTTTCTGACAGAGATTTCAAAGAACAAAACAGTTCAGCATTTTCCCCAAGGAATTCTGGCTCCAGAGTGTATACCCAACTCCTGCATTGTAGGAGAGACAACTAAGTGACCCCGAGAGACTAGGGAATTCTCTGAGGAGGTGCCAGACAAACTACACATCAGTTTTCTTGTCTGTAAAATGGGACAAAGGACATTTCTGCATAGGGTAGCTCTAAACAGTAAATGAGATAATATATGTAAAGTGATAATATAATACATCTGCCTGTTCATTGTAAGACCTCAATAGATTTGGGTATGATTAGTATTCTTATCATAATTATTAATAATAAACTGAAACAAGAAAATTCACCCTGAGTTAAGTCAGGCAAGTGAAGTGAAGTGGCAAAGAGTATTCTGACAGAGGGAACAGCATGTGTGAAGGCCCAGAGATGAAGGAAAACATAAGACCAAATTCAGGAAACTGAATTTGATTCAGATATATTGTGACCCCTTTGTATTCTGGCAATTTTTTCTTGGTCACATAAATGTAATTGTCTTTGGCACTAGATAGTGTGCTGCCTAATGGTAAAAGCCAGAAAAGGTTTTCAGTTTAGAATTGCCAGTGAGCTGATATAAGTTTAGTGTCTATCTATGAGGGTGAGGATGGTGATGGTGATGATGATTAAGAGGCTTTATAGTTTATGCAACATCTCTACAAGTATTTCCTCATGTACATCCTCATTACTACCTCAAAAGGTCATTGTTATCAACATCAGTTAGAGCTACATAAAATAACTCGGCTATACCTGAACATCTCTCATACACAGTGACACTTCACTCTTTACATCAAACCCTCATATCTATTTGTAAGTATTCCTTTGTTGTGTAAACTTGTTTAAAAGCTAGATTTCCAGTTAAACATGGCATATTGACCACGTGTGCTTATTTGCGCTTTCTCTACAGACCTCATTAAATGGCAGGAAAGAAGTAAACACACAAGAAAAAGATTGTGAGAGGAGATGACAGCAGATGAGTCATGTTAAATAAGCTGGATGTTGGCAAGCAGTTGAGTGAATGGTAAGGGACTATGTTGAACAGAAAAAGTTCACAGTTAAGTGTTTGAAGGCTACAGTGGAGAGCTAAAAAAGGACAATCACTACAAATTTCACATAATGCTGAGAGTCAGGAATTGATGGTAAAATGAACATCTGAAGAGAAGAGTGGAGGTATGAATTCAGTACTGGCCAAGTTGCACACATTTCAATGAGAGATGGGGACTGCTCATATGTCCTCCTCTACTCAAGTGAAGATTGGAGGTGTAGTTACTGGAGGGGATGCACAGCAGAGAATCAGACGTCTCCACCAGCAGGCAAAGCAGAGGGAGAGGGAGGTGCTACATAAACATAGAATCATTAAGGGAAATGTTCTTGCTGGACACGGAAACTCCCATGCCCCTTTTCCATTTTCACCTCCCAGAACACAGGAATTCTCCCCACCGCCCAGACAGGAGAGGGAAGGCTTTTTCTCTGAAGAAACTGCCTTACTTAAGATAAAAGTTTTACAAAAATGGACACTTAAGATTTCCCTGTAACACTGGCAGTTGGGAGAATACCCTTTTTTCGTTTCCCTTAGTGAGGCTCATTCTTTGATAAACCCCACCCACATATACAGATATAGTCAAACCAGAATTATACTACTTTGCTGAAGTTAGAGTGCACCACAAGATTACCTGATTTTCAAAAGTCTCAAGATAAGACTAACATAGACAGTAAGCAAAACAAAAGGAAAAAGGAAACCAGACTATCAGAGATTATACAGGGAGTTAAAGAAATATAAAAACAAACAAAAACAAACAAACTATATTACTATATTACCACTAGAGAGGTAAGAGAAGATACTGAATATGTGATATGACACCAGGATGCTATACGTAGGAATGATTTATGGCATTAAAAAGGACTTTTGGAAATTAAAGTGAGAAGCATCACAAATTCAATAAAAGGTTGAGTAATATACTTGAGCAAATCATCCAGAAGAAAGAACAAAAATTAAAAATATAAAAGTATAGGCAAAAAAGGACAAGAAAATTAGCAGATAATGCTAGGAGTTCCAATATTCAAAAAAAAAGTAGAAGTTACTATAGAAGATAATAAAGGAAATGGTGGGGAAGAAATTACCAAAGAAATAATACAAATTTTTTCCCTCCAGAACTAAAGGACAATGATTTCTGGGTCTAAGTCTTATCAACTAAAAATGCCCGCTGTTATAGGAACCCATAAAATTAATAAATATCCAGCATCATTATACAAAATTCAGAACAGTTGAGACAAAAAGCATATCCTAACATATTCCAGAGAGAACCATACAGATGAATAGGTCATGTAGTCACATACACAGAGTGGTGATAGAAATGACTTCCTGCTTTTCAACAACTCTGAAGCTCATTGACAAAAATCTAAGGGAAATGATTCTGCCTAGAGGTCGATGCTCACCAAACAGGACAAAATGAAAATATGTCTAGTCAAGCAAAGCTCCCAAAACTTAGCTCCTCAGTACAATTCCTTTTTTCAATAAATTCTTTCTCCCACATTTATTGAGGCATAATTGACAAATAAAAGTTGTATATATTAAGATATACAATGTGATCATTTGATATATGTAGTCACTGTGACATGATTACCAAAACAAAGTTATTTAACACGTTCATCACTCACATACTGTGTGTGTGTGTGTGGTTGAGAACACCTAAGGTCTACTCTTAGCAAGTTTCAAGTATACAATGTAGTATTATTAACTGTAGTCATGATGTTGTACACAAGGTCTCCAGAACTTACTCATATTCTTTGCTTCAGTGAATTAGACTTTTTTACATTTTTTAAACCAAGGATGAACTTATACTGATACATAATAATGACTCAAGGTTCATAGTTTTATTACAGTTTAGTCTTGATTTTGTACATTCTATGGGTATGGACAAATGTATAATAACGTGTATCTATTATTATAATATCTTAGAGTGTTTTCACAGTCCCAAAATACTCCATGCTCTGTGTGTTTATCTCTTCCCACCCCACCCTTTCCCCCTGGCAACCATGGATCTTTTTATTGTTTTTATAGTTTTGCCTTTTTCAGGATGTCATATAGTGGGAATCATACAGTATGTAGCTCTTTACATTGGCTTCTTTCACTTAGTAATATGTATTTTAGCCTCTCCCATGTCTTTTCATGGCTTGGCAGCTCATTTCTTTTTATCCCTGGATAATATTCCATTGTCTGGACAGGTTATTTATCCATTTACCTACTAAAGGACATCTTGGCTGCTTCCAAGCTTTGTCAATTATGAGTAAGGATGCTATAAAGATCATGTGCAGCTTTTTGTGTGGACATGTATTTTCAAATCATTTGGATAAATACCGAGGAGTGGAGTTTCACTTTTTAATGGAATCTTATTCACCTTAAAAAGAGAGAGAAGGAAATCCTGACATTTGCAACAGCATGTATGAACCTGGAAGACATTATGCTAAGTGAAGTAAGACAGACACAGAAAGACAAGTCCTGCGTGGTATCATATATATGTACAGGAACCTTAATTCCATTTCTTAAGCAGCAATTGAAGGATACACTTCACCAAAGCAATAAACCAAGAAAGAAGATGCAATTGGGCAGGTAAAGGTGATGCAAACCACCATAAGTAAAAGGACTTCTCAGACAGACAGCACAGGAAGCCTCAGGATCTGCTGTGTGGCCAGCCTGGAGAATGGTCACCCAGGCTGAAACAGACCAAGGGAAGCTCTAGGTCACAAAAATCCATCACGTGGACACAAGTCTGCCATCATCATTGTGGAAGAGCAAAGGAGGCTACATCCTGGAGCAAACAGCAACTTGCAGAGATTGTGTGTGGGCCAAATTATACTAATGGCTGTTTTCTATTTCCTTTGAAGCACAAAAGGAAAAATCACGATATCTCTGCTTAACAGCTCTTTTTCTCATACGTTTTTTTGAAGCAAGAGAACATATGGAGTGTTAACCAGATGATTTAGAAAAGCTCTGTTTTATCCCTATTATTGAATGACTTTAAGTGAAGGTTACAGTATGTTTAAAATGCTGTGACCACTAGAATCTTCAAGAAAGACTAAAAAGACTGGCAACCGCTCTCCATCAAAACCCATGTCAAATGGTATGTCCAAATAACGGAGTCAAATGCAACTCCACACGTGACAGTGTAAGTTGTGGTTGGTATTGTCACTGAAGGAGGATCTCTGTGCCTAGTTCTGGGAACAGTTTGTTGAAGATTCAGAACTCTGGCTCTCTCTTTGGTCATGAGTGAGTTAGGTTACAGTACAAATGTGGCCTGAACAAATGCCAGTGTGTTTCATTGCACAGATTCTTCATAGAGGAGAATTGAAAGAAACAGATATGCAAACAGGAGATTTAGACCTTTTACTTGCATCTTTTACATATTGAAGGGACTCAATTCAAAATGCCCCCTACACATCTTAATTGTCTCCTCTCCTTCCCCCAAGTGTGCAGCTCTGGATCTTTTCAAACACCAAACTTTTTTTTTTTTTAATCTTTTTTTTTTTAAAGATTTTATTTATTTTTTTTTTTAGAGAGGGAAGGGAGAGGGAGAGAGAGAGAGAGAAACATCAATGTGCGGTTGCTGGGGGACATGGCCTGCAACCTAGGCATGTGCCCTGACTGGGAATTGAACCTGCGATGCCTGGTTCACAGCCCGCGCTCAATCCACTGAGCTATGCCAGCCAGGGCTTCAAACACCAAACTTTAAAAATTCTCCCGAAACCAAACCCAGGAGGGTTCTCTGTGTCACACCCCTGTTTGCTCTTCTTCCTCCACTCTTCACCCTACAGATAAACTTAATTTCCTTGACTTGATTCCTGTCTAATGGTTTTCTGTAACAAAGGAGAACTCAATAACTAACCCAGTAAGGACAAATTTGCCTTCTAATTTTTTGTTTTTTAGAAATCCATTTTGCCTCACTTATTTTCTTGAAGTAGCCTCAAAATTATAAATGGCAATGACAGACCATACCTTAGAAAGCAAGGGGAAAATTTAGCTGATTCTCAAAAGGCAAAATTACTTTTGGTAAAGAGAATCATATACATGTTAGCTGACAATATCTACACATGAACAAGCTCTGTCGTTGATAGGTAGGGAAAAGTTTTCATTTCAGGTTCTAGAAGTGCTATAATTTTTATATCAGCTCTGGCATTTACATGCACAAAACCCCCAGCTCTGCCTCTACAGACAATGCCACCGTTGTCCTATTTTCTGCAGTCTGAAACAATGGAAGAAAGCTCTCTACATACGGAAAATAGACTGATTGAAATATCATCTTTGGGAAGTCTGTTCTAAAGACACTAATTGATATTGTTTGAGGAAGTCTAAGTGTCTGTCATAAAAACCATTTTAACGGCCGACTTGTTTTCTTCTTGAGTTTGCTTAACTTGGCAGAATGTTCACTTCTCCCTTAGAAAACCTCCTATTTTGATTTATGAATGTTTTCAAATTTTTAAGATTCTCTAAACCGTTGTTTCACCTGTAAGTAGAGAGATAGCTTGTTTGGCTAACTGCCTTGCATGACTCTGTGCCAGGCAATGAATAATGCCATGTTTAATATTCTAAATTTGTGTTCCAAATTCTGAATTTCCAGAGAGCTGCATGGAACTCTACTGATAAGTGACTGATTTTCCCTGCAAGGATTGTCTTATTTTAAACTTCAAATTTAGTTGCTTTACTTTATGCAAGGCAATTTTGAATGGATTTGAAAATGAGGATGAAGACTATTCATACCTTTATAAACCTAGAAGGCAGAGGAAGTGAGCTAAGGAAGGAAAGCATCTTATCTAAGAAGACTACAGGTCTTAACAGTAGCACGCATGGAAGGCTCTTTCTTTGCGTATGGTGCTAACCAAACTTTAATAGAAACCTGAGATACAAAGTATTACCAGTTTCTAATATTCACCCCAAAAGATTTCTACATGTTTAAAAATATAAACATGTAAAAATATATTTATGTGCATAGAACTGAAGCCAAGGAAACAACATAAATCCTATGAGTGACCAGATAGTTCTGGTTTAGTTCTTTTGTACTAAAGTAAGCTGATTTGAAATTCTAGAATTTGGATGAACTTAAAAAAAATATTTTTACCCATTTCTGTGTCCTTTTGCACCTTTATTAGGCTGTGTTATAAGTGCTAGGATAAAGTGAGAAAGCTTTCCTTAGGGTCTTTCCAGCATGTGTAAAGGGAAGGGGGGATTGCCCACATACAGTCATTCACCTCTCAGAGAGTGTCTGTGAGGATTCCACACTGATTTTGCGAACTTGAGCATCATTATTCTTTCTTTTTTGTTTCCAGGATGTGCTGTCAGCCAAGACTGTACCTCACTGGACCCCAGCTTGCATAGATTATCCAGCTCATTTAGATAATTAGATGGTTTGAGTATGAGTGCTTAGATAATTCACACAGCTGTCTAGACTGACCCGGGTTGACCAGATTACTGCACACCCCCACCATGTCTCTTTAGCTTTATAAACCTGTCAAGACATTAAAAACCAACAACAAAGACTCTGTTTTTTTTCTAATTCTTGTATAATATATGAAATTTTAGAATTGTTATAGACTAGTAAAAATGATAAGCTCTCCACTCTTCTCTTTTGCTATATATATACTCAGTGAATATATTTATTAGTCAGTGGTTTCATATGCTGCAAATATTGACTTAAGAGCTGGATTTATACTGTATTTAGGGACCACTTTTATGGCAGAAATGAGCATGCTAATTTCTTTCTTGGAAAAGAAAGGTTTAGTTGCCTTGTGGCTAGAACTGTGATTGAGCCTGCAGGATTCTTTTGTTGGTGGTAATAGCATGCTGGTAGGTGATATTGGTATGTTACTGGAGAGGTAAAACAACACTGGGACAACGTTTCCAATAGCGAGCAGACTAGGAGAAAAATACAACACAAAGCAGTGAAGATACCAGTCAAATTACTGCCATTGGAGTTAGCAGTGTTCAAACTGGCATGCAGTTTGGATGAACAAGCTTTGTTCCCCAGCTAATTAGGTGGGTATGCTTAGTATTGCTTCTTCACATGAGGGAAGGGAAGAAGGTATGAGGATGAACACATTGGATGGGATACTCTACTTCACATTTTGTTCTGACCTAGAATGTGGAGAACATGTAGGAGACTAATAAACACACATATAGAACCTGCCAGAACTAGCTGAATGGGGGTGATAGGGGCCAACTTTCCAGCTTTCTAGCCTTCATTCTGCAGACTATCTTATATAAATACAGACCCGTGAAATAAAAGATTGGGTTATTAACTTAAAAAATAAGAGTACCTCGTGTTAACTTTGCCCATGTTCGTCCCAGGAATGTATCATTGAGGGGAATTCTGTGGTTTATCACAGAGATGTTGGAGGTACTTTGATTGGTGGAGATAGAGGTGGTGGCACCTAGGGGACAGTCCGTGCTTGCTCAGCTGGGGATGGGGTGACAATGGCCTAAGGAGCCTCCAGTGGAGAATGCGTGTGAGTATGGAGTCAGCAGTTGGGGGCCATTATTTGAGAGTTCCCCTGGAATGGTGGCAGTTAATGCACACAGCACTTGCAAATGTTGATCTCTGTGCAGTGAACCGAGGAACACCAGGACAGCAGCCACCATGAGTGAAAGGAACTGCTTGCCACTCAGTTTTCAGGCACTGCAGAAGTTCACTAGTTATACACGGTGCAAATAGACTGGCAAGGGGTGCCTCAATGACTAAGATTGAAATCCTCACCAACCGAGAAGATCGGGCTTGCAGAAACACCATTTGATTCAGAGAAATCAAAAAGAAAAACTGATACTCTTTAAACTCTGGTGTTCCAGTCTTAGATTTGTACATGTTTTGGAGGTGAGATCCCCAAAGCACCTAGTTCAGTGCATGGCTCCACTAGGCAACCCTTATTCCTTCAACAGATGTTTACTGAGCATCCTGTTCCAGCCCCACCCCAGGTGCTTACAATATTGGTAAGCCAAACTGCTAAGCTAATAAGGAGGACACTTTTGAAGAAGATGAGGTGAGGGCTGCAGGAAGCTCTCAGTCTTTAAGCATGAGTAGAAAAAACAGAAACAAAAGAATAGATACAGAAAACAGACTGACAGCTATCAGAGGGGAGGCAGTTGGGGGTCTGGGTGAAAAAGCTGAAGGGATTAAGCAGAAACACATATTACATATATTTGATATATTATATGGAACACAAAGGCACAGACAACAGTGTTGTGGTTGCCAGAAGAAAAAAGGAGGTGGGGAGAGGTGGAAGAGGACAAAGGGAGGGATAAATGGAGACAGAAGGAGACTACTTCAGGCAATGAGTGCACCATGCAGTGTGCAGATGATCTTTTGTTGAGTCATACACTTAAAACCTATATGGTTTTGTTAACCAATATCACCCCAATAAACTCAATAAAATAAATAAATAAGTCAGTAAATAACTAAATAGAAGGAGTGAAGAGAGCGCCTACAGCCCAGAAGGAAAATGACAGAGAAGAACAGTCTGTAAAAATTCTATTATGTTATACAGCGAAGCTCTAAGATGCTGAGGTCTGTGAATGCTGAGAATCACAAAAAAGGTTTCAAAAAGTCACAGAATAAGCTCTTCTAACTGAGCTCTGCCTAATGGCAAGGTCAAATTAACTGACACTCTTCATTCTGCTTTTAAAACGTTTCTGCTAGAGACTGCAGCTCACTGAAGGCTCATGTTTCCTCGGCTCTTTCCTGAATACCTGCCAGTACCAGGCAAATGTGATGTTAGAGCTATGCACATCCCACTGTTCAACTACGCCAGTAGTTTCCCATCCATGTCAGTTTTATATGTGGTGGTAGTTAAGTATTAGGCACACTCATGAAATGACTGGGAAAACAGTATTTTTTTTAATTAGTACTAAATTAAATATTTTAGAAAGACTAGAACAATGAGTTGCTAAAAATAATAATAAAATAAATCACTTTGCAGTATAACCAAAAGAAATCAGGAAATTTAAAAAAAATTTAGATGATTATATCACTCAGATTATTTTGCTAGTGTTTCAACTTTTTATTGCACTTTAAGGGACCAAAAATGGAAGGTTGTAGCCTATGCTTTGGAGGTATGGTTTGTGCAAGAAGTCCCACAGAACTCCAAAGGAAATTCACACTAGAAAAAAGGCCTTCACCCTACATCAAAGGAATGGTGAAACAATGTACATTTAGATCGTTTAAGGATAAAACAAACACATACACACTCCCCTCATAACCTACTACAGCTAGGTCACATAATTAACAGATTTCTCCTAGATTTTCAGGAAAAACAATGAGAAGGAGCTAGTCTTTTCCATAGGACAGTTTGTGTTAGGTAACTGATCAAGTGAACAGACAACTACTCCAATCTATTTTTGTCCCATCTTTCTGTTAAGAAAAGTGCTCGTTATACTAGAAATAATAGAACTCTCCCAGTTAAGTGGGGATTAAATAACAATGCAGGTGAAGAGTGCCAAGATGTTTTAGAAGTCCAGTTCTGCCTGCTTTTATGAATTTATTCTAAGGGTTTCAAGAAGAGTTAGCATGAACTCTAAAGACTGATGAAAATGGGAAAAAATGTGGCAGCACTTTTTCCAAATTTTCAAAAGGGAGGCATTTGAATTCTACATATTAAAGACCAGTATGTTTCATTCAATGCATAGGGAAACACTGGAATGGATTATTAAATGTATTATTTATGATCATTCAGAAAGAAAATTGATGATCAGTTAGAAAACATACCAAAACAATCCCACATCCTTCCTCTAATTGTTGTTATTTTCTAGTATGATTCTGAAGCCACAGGGAATGACCAGAGCAATTGTAGCCTATCTCTGATGATATTCTGGTAGACAGGAGGAGGAAATATAATCATCTTTCTAGGAGATGGCAGTGATGGAAGGACTGCCTTCAGAGCAGAGGGACTAGAGCAGAGGGCAGCCTGAAGGGAGGCTTATGGTGGAGCAACTGGAATTTCTTCTTTATCTTGTCCTGACCAACTTCTTTACCTAATAGTGCTGATCAAATTTCCAGGTGACAAGAGACTAGAAAAAAGGTTTACTACCAAGGGTGAGAGAACCAGGATCAAAGAGAACCTGACCAAATGGAATAATAGGCCGGCGTCTTTTAGACAAAAAACTAACAAGATTGGATTAATTATCTATGACTCAGATAGTTTGGGAAGTTGAATTTGAAACTAATTTTTTCAGGTTGGTTCACTGGGAATTCTCGCAGCAGGCTCAGAAGCACTACTAAGTCATCTTGGTGGTGATACGCAATCGGCACATCTACGTTATAAGACATTGAGTTTAAAAATCATTAACCTCTCTAAAAGTCAATAAATAAAAACAGTTTTTTAAAATGGTCTTGGCTGGGTACCTCAGTTGGTTAGAGTGTCATCTAAATACACCAAGTTTGTGGGTTTGATCCCTGGTCAGGGGTGCATATAAAAATCAACCAATGAATGCATAAATAAGTGGAACAACACATCGATGTTGCTCTCTCTCCCTTCCTCTCTCTCTCTAAATATCAATCAATAAAAAATAATAAATTTTCAAATATCATCAACCATTAGGCACCATCTTGGGATTGGTGGAGATGTGTGCAAAATAGCCTCAACCCTCATCATGGTCAGTTCCAGGACATGCTGTGCAGAGTGAGAACCACTCTCAGGGAAATCTGGGCGTTGTGTGGGTACTCACAATACCAGAGAGGGCTTCAGGTCACAATTCTGAGAAATCTGTCCGTAAGGAAATGACTGACGAAGGCAGTGTAACAAGAGGAAACAGTGAAAACTAGCCAGCCTCCAGGTACCCACAGATAGGACTGGAACACGAGAACTAGGGTCATGGTCCAAATGACAGTAGATACATACCTCCTTCACCGATTCACTCAGTAGAGGCAGGAGAAAGGAGTCAGCAGTTGACCATGTAAAGAGAGAGTAAATCTCTAGAAGCAATGCGTTTGGGTCCTCCCCTTCATAACAGCAGGTCTTTTACTTGACAGGGCCTAAGCTTGGACTTTCCAGGGATGAAAAGCAGCATCCACATATCTTTCCTTTGGTAGCATTAGTCTCTTTTTCACATGGGAATTTCCTCACCCACTGTGTTGTTTTGGTAGGACTACCAACCAGGTTACCCTGCTCTTCTCCAACCAGTATAACCACACAGCCCCACAAATAAGCAACCAGGCTCTGTCTAGACATTGAGCTCGAAGCAAAGGTGAGATGAAAGAACAAATAAACGTGTAGTTAAAACAGTTTCTTTCCATTTTTGGTCCCTTAAGAGTTTTGTTGAGGTTCTAACTTTATGAGGCTGCTTCTCTTGCCTTCTTCCTGTGTAACCTTCCAAGAAAGTTTTCCTGCTACAAGAAAAGCTTGTGTGAAATTATGGCAATAATTTCTGGCAATAATTATGGCAAGCTTTGTGCTTGCGTGGTTGTTTTTATACTGAAGCAGACTTCAGCCTGCTTTCTGAAGAAAGTTTTGGCTTTTCCCATGGGTATCCTGAGAGCTTGCATTGGTGCCACCATTCTCCACTAAATCATTTTGCCACATTTGTCCATGATCATTGATAGTGTTGTGACATGAGTGATTTGTTTCTGGAAAGTAGTAATTTTTCTGAATGGTCTATGTTTTCTTATCAATTAAATCAGGTCTCAGCCTCTCTTTTACAGTAAGGTCACTCACATGCACTTAGTTGCAAATAGGCTTTCTTTTTTTATTTTTATTTATTTTTATTTTTTGCAAATAGTCTTTCTTAAGTGGGAATCTCACATGTGTATCACTGTGGACTGACTGCTTTTGTGAGGACGAAGTCGTCAGTTCCTCTTAAGAGACCAGCTGAGAGATGAGTAATAGTACCTTTAGGAATCCAAATTCCACCCTGAGATACAGCTTTTCTGCCTAAGGGTGTATATTTCCTGTGAGTACCTTCTGTGTTCCAGACCCTATGATGATCTCTGGGTGTACAGTGTGAGGAAAGACACAGCAGCCCAACTCATGAAACTCACATTCTGGAGGAGAGACAGACATTATTCAAGGAATCACAAAAAACACGTTTGACTACAAATTAATAATTGGTACAAAGAAAGTCACATAGAGTGCCATGAGTGCTTTCACTAGGAGTTCTCTTCTAACCGAGGGAGGAGGAGGGGCCAGAGAGACCTTTCTGGAATCTGTAGGGGGATTTGAGAGCTGAGAGTTAAGTGGGCCTAGGGGCCCTGCAGGGACCTATGTCTACCAGCTGGCTGGATGGTTGGGCATCATTATTGTGTCTTCACGTTTCCTGAATACCTGTATGAAATTTAGACTCTGGGGCCTTCTTTACCTTGGAAAATCTGTCAGAGGCTTGTATTTGTTGCTTTTTGAAAAATGAAATAGTTTATCTTCTTTTTTTTTCTAGGAACATCCATTTCCTAGTTTGAATTTAAATCTTTTTTTTAATTGATCTGTTTTGTAAATTTTGGTTGCTATGACAATAAATTGATTCACTTCAAAAGCTATTAACAGCAGCTTGGCTATTCTGTTTTCTTTGTTGAGAATATTATAATAGGCAAAATGTCAGCAATAACCAAGAAAATTCCAGGGACAGGGAAAAATGGTACAGGAGTTTGGCAAGATACACTATACAGTCTGCTTCATTAAACATTATACAATTTAATTTCTGGTGAATAATTGAGAGATATTAATTTATTTTATGTGAAAAACCTAAAGAGTGGGTTTAAGCATGATAACCTTTCTTGGGTTTTCACCTAATTTCATTCATTATTTCAAATCAATATTTATTGAGCTTCTACTATGAGCCAAGAACTATGCTAAGTACTAGGAATAAAAGGTGAATGAAACAAACTCCCTAGCCAATGAAGCACTGTCAACTTGGATTTTTGTGAGCACAAGGGAGAAAAACTAATGCCAGAAAAACACGTGGTAAAGCTGGTGACAGGCATGTTTCCCTTCTCTTAGGTGGCATATTATAAAAAAAGGCAAGAACAGACATCAGCAAATGGCATTATTTTTTCTGTATTTCCCACCTTCTAAACACAGTGGGTATTACCTGATGGTAAAAAATCACAGTACAGTACAAAGCTAAGAAGGCCCATGAATTATATACCCTGAGAAAAGAGTGAGTGTGTCAATGAGTTATAGCCAACAGTTTCCTGCCTGTACTGAGAACTAGCCCAACCCTGAAGGCTGAATGCCTCTGTTTGGATTCCAGCACTGCCAGTAAGTGACTGTGTAATATTGGACAAGACATCCATGTTTTCTGAGTTTTAGTTTCCTCATCTATAAGTTGAAGAAAATAATAACCTCCATATGGGGTCATTTTGAATAGTAAATAATACTTTAAATCTCTTAGAATAATGTCTAGCACATAGTAAGTGGTATGTGTGTATACACATGCATAGAGGTATATATATTTAATGTTATATGCTACATATTTAAATCCAATATTGTTTCCTATTCGATACCCAAACTGACTTCTACTGAAGCTGCTTAACTACATAGCAGAACAATTTGTACTCACATTATGCTAGAGTCAACTGGATTCTAAACCCCTTGAAGGCAGCCCTCACCTTGCTTTGATAGATTCTAACGTGTGTGCGCGAGTGTTGAGCGTGTAACAAGTATTTTGAAGCATGCAACTTTTAAAAGGCTTTATGTTTTCATAAGTTTTATAAGTAGAC
Organism: Tonatia bakeri; assembly: GCA_004024845.1. Taxonomy (NCBI): domain Eukaryota; kingdom Metazoa; phylum Chordata; class Mammalia; order Chiroptera; family Phyllostomidae; genus Tonatia; species Tonatia bakeri. Next base: position 209,857 of record PVIA01001182.1, on the reverse strand, counting down.
TTAATGTATCCCCCCATTCCACTAGCCCTTCACTCCACCCCAGTCTTCTTTTCTTTCTTAATTTGCACAGCAAGTTTTTTTCTTAATCAATAGCAAACAGAAGCCTTTGGTGTATACTAGGATGTAATATCATAAATTATGCATTACTGAAAGCCAAATTAATAAAATTCTACCAGACTAAATCCCTGTCTTATTTTTTACTGTCCCCAGCTTTATTAGTCTTATTTTGGTAAGGATTAACCCCTCTGTTACAAAGAGAAATTATTTAACAAATGACCTTGTCCCAAATGACAGAAATATTAGAATATGTAAAGAATATACCTATAAACAGTAATGGCTCGCATTGTTCTTGACTTCATGGAAAGCATCATTGTGTTCCTTGGCATGAGGAAAAGTAATACTTTAAGTCTTTCAAATGTGATAATAAGAGGCTGTAGTGCTTGAGGAAATTGGAATCTGGAAGTCAGAGGATGGGTCAAGAGACCAGTTCCTCCTTGCAGGAGCCTGGGCAGAAAGGAAAACAGCCGCATTGTGCCGGGGGTCTAACGAGACGCCACCACCAGGGGCTTGGCTGCTGCACTCCCAGGTCACTGACTGAACGCTTTGAAAACACTCACACTTTTAGGGAACTCTATTGCTGTGAACTGACGAATTGGCAAGAGTCCTGAAGAGCCTTAAATTTAAGGCTGCAAAAGAAAGGGAGAAAAGGATATTTTTTATCAGGTCTTAGAAACTTATTTGGATTTTCCTCAGAGACCAGACCATCACAAAACACCCATTTTGACTTTGAACACGTCTTACACAACCTCCAGGAGGCCATTTATTCTTATCTATTTATATGCAGGCAGACACACATGTGGGTGTGGGTGTGTTAAGGCTTTTGCAAATGCAGTAGTTAAACGTTTTAGCTAATTTTGAATTCTTGCAAAATGACTTTAAAATGGTTATACATAACTGGCATTTATTAGCTTGCATTTTCAAAATGATGTGTTTTTCAAAATAAAAAAGCTTTAAAAATTTAGCTTTGGGTTGGTACACTCCCCTCTTCCAACTTTGGTATTGCTTTTTTGTTTGTGTTTTCTGAGGTTGAGGGTTATCTATGACTCATTGGCAAGCTCCAGTTCAATCAATTTAGAAGGAACTTTTAGGGCTGAGTTATTTTTAAATGCCTGAAAATGAGGGAGCTGTAAATGGAAATCTAATCACAGCTTAACCTGTAGTCATGCAAACAGTCAACTATGAAATCAAATGAGTTTCCAACCCTCTTAACCCATTAATGATTACTGACTAGCTCTGTTGCCCAAACATCATTTTTCAAAGAAAAAGGAAAGGGAAAAGGTACATATCTGGATGGGGGTGCAGTGGATAGGAAGGGAGGGGTGCTGCGGATGCAAGGAAGGAAATCTCTTGGACACAACAATTTCCTCATAGACACAAGCATGCGAGCTTACATAAGCATATATCTTCCTCTGTTATGCATTGTTCATGGTTCTTTATGAGGCCCTTTCCTTGGTAAATATCAAGCAAAGGACTATATTGTCTTTGTTAAACCGCATGTGATTTTGAATGTTTGACATTACAGAGGTTCAGCCTCTGCCATCCTCATGATTGGACTTGCTGAAAAACAGTGCTGAGATTTCTTTGGGGTTTTGTGTTCATTTGGAAACTATATAACCATGGTTGGCTCTCTCCCTAGCCACCTCCTGTTTTCATTTTCTTCCTTTGTGGGGTCCCATCTAGTCTCCATCTTCTCAGTTTTCTTGTCTTTTGACTCTGTTTCCTTTTTCCTGCCACTTTCAAAGATTCCTTGCCTTTTTCATATACTCGGATCAACTTTGATTCTATTACTATCTATGTTAGGAGCTGCACCCAAAGCAACAAAAGAAGTATTAAGGAAATCTACTTTGAAAAAAAACAGCCCCTTGTATAAACACCTAGGGCTTTAAATTAGTGAACAGTGTGCATGCAAGAAAGGAGATGTATGAATATGTGTATGTGTGTTACATATATAAACCCAATACATGTAGTTAATTGACATGTGTTCATTTCTTACTTTCAATTTTGTATTTGGTCCTCTTTCGAGAAGGCTGGCCTTCCCATAGAATGTCATACACACCAATTCTTGCAAAATAACAGCTTATGATTGCTGAATAAACATTCTCTACTCCATTAAATTACCAACTCTCCTTTCTTAGGTCCTGAATTGCTACCCACACTGATCTGAATCTAAACCAATGTAAAAACCTGCATGAATGAGGAAAGTCCAGTCTGGCATTCAATGAAAGCCAGACTTGAGTATTTCATCTAACAGTAGAAAAAGGCAAGCTTGTTAAATGTCACTTTAATGCCAAGTGGTAATTACCCCCAAATGATTTCCTGGGGTTGGACCAAGCCTCTTTTATGAACATTTACCTCTAATGTCAGTGTACAACTGAGAGGAAAAACAGTCCCTCTTTTTCTTACACACGCGGTCATAAAGATGAAAAATAAAACGAAAGCCAAAGTAAACATTTTCTTTTCTCTTTTTTTGTTAGATGTGGAACCTTGGGTAATGCGTCTTTCCCTGTGTACTCTATAAATGGTGGATGAGGAACAGGACCCCTTGGCGGAACGTACACGATCTATGCATATTTAGCACGTGAAGTAGCCTGTTGTTAAACTCTTATTACTCTTGTTTCCAGGGGCCCACCTTGAACAGCAGGAAAGAAGGAGTAGTGTCTTGGTTCTGAAGAAATTGAATGGAAAACATAAAACCCATCTCTCTCTTTTTTATGGCTGTCCTTCACCTAGAACCTCATCGTCCGTTGTACATCGAAACTTTATGAAGCTTCTACTGCACCAAATGAGTGTGCACACGAAGAGGGTGAACGTCTCCTGCCATTGCACGGGCAGCACTCACTTCGTAAGTTGCTATGACAGATGCTTAAGGTCTCATGTGGTCTTCCTTTGAGACGTGTCATCATGATTTTTAATAACAATCTGAAAGCCCTTTCAAAATATTGTGAACATGCAACAAAGTGTTTTGTCCTAAGTTTTTAACATTTGTGATAGTTATTAGCTGCTTTGTCATTAATATCCATCAAAGGGAGGGCACTTGGCTGAAAATGAAGAAAAGATTTATTAAATTTAGTTTCAGTTCCATTCATGGGACTGAAATATATGTAGGAATATGAAAATGACTAATGCCTCTATGTTAAAGAAATCGATTTCCAGGGTGCCAAGTGGAAAAGTGTAATTGAAATTGACCCATTAAATGATTACATTATTTGTGTACCAAATCTAATATATTTCACAGAACTATAGAGCTGTTTCAGTAACTACCTGCCAAACCATATATATTGTTCCTAATTAAGTTTTATAAATGTACTTATAAAAATGTGAGGTTGCAGAATTATCCAAGTAATATGTCTCTACATTTATGAAACCTGTTCCAGAGAATTAAGACAAGGCAGTGCATTTCTAATCTCATGACTATTTCATGACTGGTGAAAGCTGTAATAAACAAGGTGACAAAATGAATATTCAAGGGAAGGTTCCCAGTTAGATTCCTGAAACACACAATACTTGAAACTACACCTCTTTTTTTCTTAACTTCTAGCATTGCCCCCAGTAAATCACATTGTAGAGAACACTCAACCTTTACAAATGTACTTAAAACTCACTTTCTGAGTGCCTATTGGGGCCAGGCACATTGCATTTCCAAATATGAAATTTTCTTTAATCCTGGCAACCACTCAGTGAAATAGTTCCTGTTATTCCTATTTGGTTGGTGAAAGATGATGGACAACTTGATTAAGACACAAAATATTTATTTTGATGGTGGCTTTTAATTTTTTTCCCCTTTATCATTAGATTGTGTGTTTCTGAAGGTCGGGAACTTTTGTATTGAAAAAGTGGAAGAAAAATATGTTGTTTTCCAAATGATTTAAAGGTTCATTTCTGCTTTGCTTTTATTTACATTATTTTCATTGAAAAAATTATGAAAAAGACTCTAAAATATTGTAGATTTTTCCAACTTACTAGATAGATGTGTATATTTTCCACTTTTATTGAAAAATAATTGACACACATCACTCTATAAAGTGGACAGCATGATTGTTTGAATCGCACATTTTATGGCATGATTACCACAGTATGTTCAGCTAGCATCCATGTTCTCGTATGGACACAAATCAAAAAAAAAAGAAGAAAAGAAAAAGAAATTTCTGTTTCTTATTAATGCTCTTAGGGTTTACTCTCCTAACGTCTTCCCCGTGTATCGCATGTCAGCGACGGCTGTGTGCGTTATGTTGCACATTCCACCCTCAGTACTTACCATATGACGGGGATTTTGTCCCATTTGACCACCTTCCTCCATCTCCCCTTCCCCCACCCTCTCCCTCCGATAACCACAAGTATGATTTCTTTTTCTATGAGTTTTCTTTTTAAGAAGAAGGCATATTATAGGATTCTCTTTGGAAGAAAATATGTTCTCTTCCATACAAGAAGATGATACTACTGGCCATTTTTATTTTTTTAAACTATTGAACATAAAATATGCATGTGGTCTTGTTTTAAGTACATACAGAGAAGAATAATTCAAGGTTCTCAAGAAATTCTGGAAAACTATGAAATAAGCTGTTTGTTACCCTTTTTCTTGCTCTCTCTCTGTGTGTGTCTCTCTCTCTCTCTGGCCCCAAGGGCTTTTTTCTTACCCGGCACTATCTTTCCTGGGGAGAATTAAATATTTCTTGTTAGTTATTGGGCAGGTCTGAGAATGTTCCTTTAATTTTATGAAGAAAAACAGGTAAGGACCTGCTGCAGGAACTGGCTTCTTCTGCTGTAGTATCACAGACATTGAGAGGCCAATCTGGCTGTAGAGCAGAGTATCTACAGAACAAAGGTAGAGGCGACAGCAAGTCAGGAAAGCAGTTGCCTTCCACTAGGTCGAAAGGCTAACTGATATGTGGGGAAATTTTCAGCAGGGAATTCAGGGGCGGGGCATATGACAAAATCCAAGAGGGCAGATGGTGCATTGCAATGAACTTGGCTCCAGTGTGTGACTCCATGGCTGCACTAACTGGGTCAGAGTCTAGTCCTGAGCTGTGGAAATGGCGAGTGTAGGTCCCAGATCTACAGTAACTGGGAAGTCTACCAAGAGAGGAAATTCAGCAGGTATAACTGGGACCATGGTTGGTGCTCACCTGGTTAAAAGGTGATTAGATGACAGTCCTTCCAAAGCACTGTTGGTAGCTCCACATATCCATCTATTCAGAGTAAGGATTGGTCCCAAAACAGTGATGGGGTGGAAGCTCTATGTTAGTTCATCAGCTTTCTAATGCTATATATCAAACCACCCCAAAACTGAGAGCTTTAAAAATAAGACTTATTATTGCTCATGGGTTTATGGTTCCATTAATTCAGGACAGGTTTGTCTGATTGCACCTTGTGCTTACTTATGAGTCCGCAGTGAACTTATAATTGGCTGCCTAGGGATGACTAGTCTACAACGGCCTTACATGGCCAGGGGGTTACTAGGACAATGTCTCTTCATCCAGCAGCCTTAGCTCCGCCTTATTCTCATGACACTGGACTGGCTTCCAAGAGAACAGGCAGAAGCAAGAAAGGTGTTTGGAGGCCTAAGAGTAGAAGTATGACTTTGTTATTTCTCCCTCACTCTGCTGGCCAAAGTCATAAGAACAGCTCAGGTTCAAGGGGTGGGAAAATGGCCTCTATCTTTTAATAAGAGAAGTTGCAAAGCTGTATTGCAAAGGGCAAGGGTGTAGGGGAAGAGTAAAGAGCTGAGGCCATTTTTCAACCCACCACACTTGGAACCCTGAATTTAAACTGTTTGAAAGGAGGGATGTCGAGTCAAGGAGCCAGGTGGTGCCCAGGTCATGCCACTGTCCATTTCCAGCTATGAAAACTCCTTTCTTTCAGAATGTCCCTCACAGCTTGTTGGTAAGAAATGAGCACTTGGCTATGGTAATTCTTTTTAGGGTATAAAAAAACAGTAACCAGCTTAACAGGCTAGTACTTGTAAGGCAATTCTAATTGTAGTAACTTATACACAGTTTCTTCATCAATAAAACATGAGTAATTATGGTACATAACTCATATGAATCTCACGAGGACTGAGTTGAGAAAAACACTCAGAATGGGATCTTGCACAAAATAAATGATCAGCAGGTTTTAGTTATTGTTGCTGTTGTCACTATATTAGCTTCATTATAGTTATTTACAATAGGAGGATTGCAGGCAATGCAGAATGTTGGGGTGTATGGAGCTTTTAAAACTGAAACAACCGTCTCCCCCTTAACCTGTAGAGCTTTGAGCAAAATATTGTTTTTTCGAGTCATTTTTTTTCTGGTAAGTGTGATAAACTTAGGCCACTTGGCTATACTTTCTGAAAAGCACAGCTTGAAAATTGGTCTGAGAGACCCAGGACCACAGACTCAAACACCCATGGAGTCTGGCTGATAACACAAATGAGGAAGGCCAGCAGGTGTAGTTCAGAGCCAGGTGCTATGCTGAGTTGGAGTGTTATGCATGCAGAAGAAGGGCACTTTCAGATAGAAGTGGTTTTGATTGGTGGAAGGAGAAAAGTGGCCATTTCTCATGATTACAGCTTTTTCAGAAGGCCATGAGATTGGTTAAAAGAATAGAAAATAAACATGATTCAAGTAGTGAGATAAGATAATAGACCCTCTTGAATTTGAGACTGAAGTCTTAGTAGTATTTAGCATAAGATGCTGATTCAATAACATAGGTGACTTCTTTGTATTGAACTCTATGTAGTAAAAAATAAAAAGAAATAATGTAAACAAGTAAATTACACATACAAGTATATGGAGTACCATGAAAGTTGGTGCTTGCCACTGAGAAGCTCAAGTCAAAGGAAAAAAAATAGCTGTGGATTTGGGGAATGAGGGTCCTTGAAGGACCAGAGAGTGTCCTGAGGTGCACAGGACTGGCAATGTTATGAATTGTACACTCCTTCCTACAGAGCTTTTAGAATTGTGCCACAGAAAAAGCTTCATTGCAGCAGAATAAGTCATTCTTTGTAGCAATGAATGCCAGCAGTTTTTTCTCAACAGTATCCATCCAGGGAAGAGCAAATCTGGGACATACACATTTCAGTGGAGAACTGAAAGGCAGAACTGAGAGATTTAACATCACCTGCAGATATTGCTGGAAGACCTGTATACATATTATTGTTTTTTTGTGGTACATGTAGCTATATTCTTGGATATTCCTCTGTTTGAAAGCCTTCTCCTTGGTGGGACTCTTGAGTTCATCTTATTCTTTCTCCATTAAGTGAGGTTTGGCAGTGATTCCAGGCGGTGTGCTTGTGAGAATGTTCACTTTCAGCCATGAGAGGTTTTTACCCCCCCCTCCAAATACTGGTTCTGTCCAGAAAGATGCTGAGCTTCTCTGTGTCTATAGCTCCATCTGTCACTGTCACTTTCAGATGTCAGGCTCTGCCCTGCCTGGTTTGATAGGCAAGTTCAAAATCAATTTCTGGGGTTGGCTGATTCCAGGAATGCTTCGAAAGAGGCTGACTCTGGAGGGGAATCTTCTTAGTGCGGACATACCCCCAGAAAGAGGCATCTTTGGCCTGCTGGAGAGCAGATGGATGCTTTCTTCTAACCTGGAAACCAAGGTCAAAGTGAACCTCTACCACTTCATACAAAGACCCCTTTCTAGGACCTCTCATCCATCACAGTTTTGGCTCAGGTTCTAGAAAATAAACCTTGAAGGTAGCAGTACCAGGGGCTGAAAGAACCCTGATCGATGTTCCTAGACTGAACAGAGTTCTGTTGTAGGGGAAGGATTTCACTTCAGTGTGCCTCAGTTTCTTTCTTCAGAGGGGGATGGGCTCCCACCAGACGACTGCAGGTGTCTTTCATCACTAAGATTCTGACCATCCATGGCAGGTGATAGAGAGTCGTGGGAGATTCTTGAGTAACGTAAATTATTGTGAACATCTATGGTCAAAATCATGTTACTTCCACCGAACAGTTTTTAATAGATCAATTCATCACTGCTCTTCCACATTTTTTTTCATCATAGGTCCTGCCTCCCCACAGTTTCTACCCCTATGGAGAAGGAGATCGCTGTGACCAGGGGGAGACTAGAAGAAATGTAAGGGTCACACACACAGGGAAACTTGATATGGCATATCGGTATATTCCATCTCTCCAGACACATCTGTGCATCCGGAGGTTACTTAGTGAGGACAGGAAAGGAAGATAAAGAAGATATAGTGTTAGATAAACTGAATTTTTGAAGAAATCAAGATAAGAAATTCTGATGCATCCATTTCAGGATAAGGATTGTGCTGCTAATGGGCCCGGAAGTCTGTTGAAGCCTTTGATTTTTTAACTCCATGCATCCATCCTCACGCTCGCCATGGCTTTGCATCCCATCTGGAGAGGACACACTGACATCCAAAAGCTCCTTTTTTTTTGGACAGTATGTGAGAAGGCAATGCCAGCGTTGGCTCTGTGACTCTCCTTTTGCATGCGTTCTTTGCTGACTGAATCTTTATTAGTTGACATTTTCTTTTTCAGATATTTTTGTTTATTCAAACAGGACACAGTGCAGTCTTGCTAACTTGCCTGTCACTTTTTCTCCTTGGAGTGACTTTGCACATCTCTCCTTTGCTTCACCGTTGATTTTGCTCTTGACTTCTTGATGGGAGCTCTCCCTCCCTTCTTTTCCTAGAGCATGGGAGGTGAAGACTTCACTGCATTCCCAACTACTAACAAGAAACACACAGAAACTCTCATTTTAATTCTTGGCATGACTTGTACACAATCTCACATGAAGAAATGAGGATGTATTTCAACATTATATTCTAGTTCCATAAAACTTTATGGGATTTTATTAGAATCATATTCTATGAGACTCTCCTTTCTCAGTTATGGCAACAATTTTTAAAATTAATAATGCCCCCCTCCCAACAGCTTTACTTACTCAACTTGCTGCCTGTTTACTCAATGAGGGCATGTATTGTATTAATATTATTCCCAGATCTGCAGGGCATCAAAGTCACCGAGCAATACCAATGAAAGCAATATTTATATATGACCTAGCCCCAACCCCTCTCTTCCCCATTACCCTTCTTCCCACTCCTCATCCTACCTCTCAGTACAGTGGCATGTAAATTTCCCCAGAAGTATGGGGGATAGCTAGATGGCCTTACTTGAAAACATTAAATTTTAAAAGACACGATTTTATAGTTGTACATTTAATAAGAATTATTTGAACATCTGATAAAGAAAATGTCACAAGTTGCCTAAGAAACTGATTCAAATTTTTAGCACCCAACACCCTCCACATCTTCTTTAAATCTATGTTGACATTTACCTAGATCTCTATCCCAGCACAGTATTGACTTGCCATTGGCATTGAGCGATTTCACTTCTGCAGAAGTCATGAGCGTTCCTGAGTTTACCCACATGACGGCTTGCTATTTTTGTAAGAGAACAGTGCCATTTTGCCAAGAGTCTCCTGTCTTGCAGGAACTGGCTGCCAGTGCTATTTTCTTGGGCTGCAAATAGGGCAACAGCTGTCCCTTTTATACCAGACTGTGGATACGAGATTGCCAGAGAGGCATTGTTCTAGAAACTGAGACACTGTGATAATCAGCTCAGCCATCCAGGTGAAGTTAAGTGTTTTTATCTCTTAGAATAGCAGGGAAGAAATAGGACAAACTAGGTATTATTTAACTTTGTGGAGCTTTTGTTGAGCCTCTGAAGTTCCTTAGTTTGAATTCTGGTTAGGACAATGTGCAATGACAATGTTGTGTGGGGAAATAAATCTCTGGGTAAACATATATATATTTCTGGATAATATATACTAATTTACTTTTGAGATTTTGCTGTTACCATACATAAAATTAAGTTATTGTACAAAATGATATTTAAGGCCTTTTTTGGTTCTGAGATTATCTGTGAACATGTACCTCTAATTTAGGAAAAGTAATCTTTTGAAGGGGTGGTCAGTTTATTTGTTTTCTGTGTGCTATGTAATTTTCAGAGTAAGTTTTTGCTAAACTGGTAAATCTGCCTATCCCTTCCATAGTTGAGCAATTTGGAAAGATCAATTTTCAGAGTCCTAATCAACAGTCCTTATATAGTTTAACTATTTAGGAAGTCACTTGAGGTTATTTAGTAACTCATAATTTGTGAATTCTATATGGAAAGTCAAATTGAGGGCATGTATATCACAAAGGAATGGATCCCTCCTATTCCTCTGAGTCAACAATCTCAACTAGGCTTCCTTGCCTTGCTTACAGTGTGTTTCTTCCTAAAATTGGTGCCTTTCCTAAGTCACATATAAGAGTCCAGGTCATAGCCAATGATTGTTCTTTCAGTTATATGAATTTTGTTTTAGCATGCATCAACATAAAACATTTATTCTGCTTGAGAGAGGAAAGGAGAAAGTGTAGAGTTAAAAAAATTCTTTTCAAAAACCCATGAGATGTAGTTTTTCATTAGGTCATGTAAGATTTTTTTGCTTACTCAAGCCAAAGGAATATGAAAAATAATAATTAGCTCATAGTAAAGCTACTTGAGGGCTTTCTGAAGAGTTAAACTGTGGTATTATTTATAGACAAAAAAAGGTAATATTTTCTGTGTTTTCTCGCCTCAATTTGTCTTGTTGCTTTAACACATTACATGTTATAATGTAATCTATGAGATAGAAACAATACCAGGAGTCCTAATTAAATTAAAAGTAATTACCAGTTGTACAGATAGGGCTTTCAATTGAGCAGCAGGAAGTTGATATTTTGTCATCCCCAGTTTATCTCCATGCACCGAGCACGATTCTTTGTACCAGTTATTAATGGCATTTTCTCGACAGTCATGAAGAGTGTGGGAAACAGGGAACGAGGAAGAGAACAAAAGGAAGAGAGGAATTAGAGGAGGCTCGGAGGAAGACAGAGACAGACAGGAAGCTTTCTGTTGTTGTTCTGCAACCAGGATCCAGGGGAATTTGTCATACATTGACGGACCTATCGCCATACTTCATTCACCAACGAAAGAAATATTTGCCCAGCCCATCTTTGTTTCATATCCTAATTTTTCTTGACCACAAACAGCATTTTAAAAAGGAGAACCTCTTATGTTCTGTGCTCAGGGTTTGGTTTATGATGTGACAGATTTTCCACTTTCAGCCAGGAAAAAAATAGTTCCTGCCCCCAACAGGAATTTAATTTGAGAGAGGAGGAAATGGCAATACATAGAGACTTCCTACTGTCCAATTTCTTATTCTGCTTTTCAACTGGGCGTCTTTTAACAATTGGAAGCAATGCCATTCTGCCATCAGGAAACACAGTGCAGGCTTTTAAAGAGCATTTGCAGGGTGATGTCCGTTTGATTGACCGTTATCTTGCTGGCATGCTGCTGCTACAAATATGAGCAATTATTGGGAAAGCAGTCAAATTAAATTTTCATAACTATAAAACTGCATTTTACCTTAGGGGCACAGCTTCTTTCCTATTTCTACAATCTCTTCTCTAGGCTTTATATTAAATCTAAACAAATGAATGTTTACTAACATTAATATTTTAACATAGTATGCCAGTCTGTGCCCTTTCTCCCAACAACTTTTTAAATCTTTCTATGAATGTTCTACAAGAGGTTTTAACTTTTCTAATATACCGCAGGCTGTTTTGGATAGACTGTTCTTAATAGGTTCTTTCCTGTTCACCAAAAGTATACCTTTGGCTATTTTTGTGCCTTTAATAATCAAATAAAATTAACAAATGGGTTACATGAAGTCAAGTTTGTTTACTTCAGATCATCCTTATCAAGGCATTCGAGCCTAGTTATCTCTGCAGGTCCACCCAATACAAGGATGGCGAATGCCCCAAGTGCTGTAAGATCGGTCAGAGGCTGTGTGGCCTCTCCACCGCTGCGGCTGACACTGCTGAGTGATCCTGAGCACGGTCGTCTCTGACACCAGATATCAGCTCCTGGCACTTACTGAACTGACCTGAATTTGCACAAAAGGTGATGCCTATTTTTCTCTTTTTGTTGTGAATGATTTTTTTCTTTGCGCTGTTTCTGTTCCTGTATCTTCCATCTTAAACCGCACCACGAAACACACCGTCATCATGTCTTACCCTCACCGGAACCACCTGATCCTACTTCTCCCAATTTTACCTGTCCTTCAGACTTAGCTCAAATCCTATCCCTTTCATGAAGCATAAAGTTGCCCCAGATTTCTCTAGGTCACATTGATCTCTCTTCTCTGATGATTATACCCTTGTTTCTAGAGTAACAATAGATCTTGATAATATTAGAGCAGGGGAAAAAATCCTCAGAGATGTAATTTAGGCTCTCATCTCATTTATAGAGGTGATGAGTCTCATAATTCTGTATTTGAGTATATCTCATCTGGATATAAAATTGGGTAGATCAAAAATTAAATTATTTTCTAATTCATCCATTGCTTAATTTCTAAAAGATAAAATTTAGATATGAAGAAAGGAGAAAGCATTTCCAGGAAATAGCCATGAAAAAATATAAAGGTAAATGAAAACATCCTAGGAAGAAGTGGTAGGTTCTTTTTATAGCCCAGTTCCTTGACTTTATTTATGGCCAATAAATATTAACAGTGAGTATAAGTTGAAACATACTTAACATATGTTATGTGGGACTTGACCTTGACCTTGTTGCCATATTAGCCTGTTTGGCAGGGCTATTATCATCTTCCTTAAGCTTCAGCTCTGTTTTAAAAATGCAAGACCAAAATAAAAAGGAAGAGAAAGAAACAAATTCTTTATTATCACTAGGAAATTAAATGAAATGTTGCTTGGAATATAAAATGAAGAATTAAAGAAAGATCATTTAACTACTCAGTCTCAAGCAGAGCACTCCAATCTGTGCATATACTACTTTTAAGCAGAGGAAAAATGAAGGGATAAAACATTAAATTTAGGATTTATTCATGATTTATTATATTAGAGACTACCTGTGCAAAAGAGTAGTGTAAAAATGTTTGTTTTCATACTAATCACTCACTATTTTTTCATTCTTTTCATTTTGATATGTCTTTGTGACAATTTCCTTAATATTTTTCGATCTCAAAACTTTCATATCAAAACTGAGTCCAAAGTGAATGTCACCCTATCTACAAAGGCAAGAATTTTTGAAATTTCTGCTAATCTTTCAAATCTTAAACATTTATGCTGACTGAAATGCCTTTGGTAAGTGAGAACAAACAAAAGAAGGAAATGTAAGAAGTGATTCAAACCTTCCCCATGGTAGAATTCGGGCAGCTGCGGACTGAGCATCTGTGTTTCTCCAGGGAATCTGTCCTATAGTTTCAGGCAGTGAATGGCATTTTTGAACACTTTCCAATGTCTGCCCACCTTTCTTGGCCACATCAGACTGGGCCAGGCAAATATCAACAGTATTTTTTAAATCTCTTTCTGTGCTGAGCATTACACTAGATGCTTTGGGGAAGCATGCCAGAAGGTGTATATATGGTGCTTTGATACGGCTGCATACTCTATTCTTGTTCTCAACTTATTCTCAAAGGTCTTCTTTCTTAGGAGAACACCTGGAAGGGCTTCCTCTTCCCTCAGAAAAGGGATGCCAAACATTGGTTTCTGGAACTGGCCCCCTGATATTTACTGTTGTTTCCTGAGAGCCCCAGGCTTCTACCACCTAGGAAGACCACAATACACCTCATTGCTTCATTGTTGATTCACCAATTGAAGTTTAGGATTTTCCCATGTGGTTACCAGTAAAAATAACCACTCTGGGTACCTCTTTTAAAAAGCATCTTTTTCTTAATTAGAACTTTTGGGAAAATTATTGAATCCTGGTTCAGGAGGTAGATTAAATTGTACAATTGAGATGATTCATGTTTACTTAGAATTAATCAATGATTAATCTTAGTTTCTCACTTTATTTAGAGATTTATTGATTTATTTATTCTATCAGTTATTCATGCAATGAATATTTAAATGTCTATATTTAGCAAGTTTTGTGCTGATTGCTAAGGATACAAGCAACGAAGATGACAAGCAGGTTACCTGCTGCAATATAACTTAAACATGGAACAAGGTATCTACATTACACAGTAATTTCTGACTTTCAGTTATAACAGTATAAGGTTATTTCAATTCATTAAGCATTTATGAGATAGCTACTCTATGAAATCATAGACAGTGTTAGATATAGCATTGAGTGCTATGAAAGAAGTGCACTATGCTTCTCACCTTCCAGGTGATCATAATGTGGTCTCAGATTCAAGTATATTTAAAATTATTCTTAAAACTATGTAGATGGTGTAGTAATAAATGAAGTACTTTGGGAGTTACGGGGGAGAGAGAGCAAGAGCAAGAAAGAAAGAGAGTGAGAGAGAGAGAGACAAAGAGATAAAGAAAGAATTTGGGAAGGCTTCTTGAAGAAGATGGGTTAGAGTTAAAACTAAAATAATGCACATTGAGAAAAAAACATAGGGAAATGGGGAGAGACGGCAAGCCCTTTCTAACGTATTAAAACAAACCAACCGTCTAGATGTTGAGGTGATCAAGTAACATCATTTTCTAAGAACAGCGAGAAAAGTTGCTGTAGATAGAGTGCAACCTAGAAAGGTAAATAAAGGTTGTATGATTAAGGAATTTAAATAAGAAGTTGAGCAGGTGGGACATTGTGGGGCAGGTGAAAGATGAAGTGAAAGCTTCTAGCCACGGGGTGACGTTGGTTTGATCTGTTTCAGAAAATCATGTTGGTGGCAAGACTTAGATGTAGTGGAAGGGAAAGAGCCCAAGTATCAGTTAGGCAAGAAATGTCATTGTTTGGACGCGAGATAATAAGGATTCCAACTAGGGAGAAAGTGAGAGATAGATTGGAGAAAGTGAATTGAGACAAAACCAAGAGAGTCTTCTGACCAATCAGATGGCAGTGGTGGATCCCTGTTTATGAGCAAAATGAGAAGGGAGCACAAAGGGACGTTTTCTCATAGTGTACGTAAGTTCTATGACTGAGTCACTGGTTGGATTTTTCAAGCAGTCGTTGATGTCTTTTAAGAGAGCTGTTGCATTGACTGTTAGAGACAACACTACAATTTCAATAAACTGATGACAAAGTGAAAAAGAGAAATTTGAATCAGTGAGTAAGGTCAACTCAATTTGCTACTTATGGAAATAACAAATTGAACCGCCAAATTAAATAAAAAAAATAGATTCCTACTTCATTGCTTAGTCAGGAACAAATAAATGTTTCTCTGATGCAAAAAAAAAAAGAGAGTATAAAAGTGTTTTCTTGTTTCAATAATAAAAGTGACAACAGTTATTGAGCACTTGGCGTGTG
Source organism: Tonatia bakeri (assembly GCA_004024845.1). Classification (NCBI taxonomy): domain Eukaryota; kingdom Metazoa; phylum Chordata; class Mammalia; order Chiroptera; family Phyllostomidae; genus Tonatia; species Tonatia bakeri. The sequence goes on along the minus strand of PVIA01001182.1, from coordinate 194,540 downwards.
ACGTGCCAGGGACTGCTCTAGATGAGCTGACGTGCACGGCGAGAATGCAGACCCTGCAGCTCACACCAGAACTGGTAATTAGTGAACATCAGCAGCAGCTTCATTATCTATAAAATCATAAATATGAAAAAGGTGGAATCCTGATATTTAATAGATATATTTTTTGCCCTCTATTTGTTAATATGCTCATCATGCAGAAATCCTGATGCTGAAACAGAAAATGAAATAAATATTCTGCAATTTCTAGCTGGCGACGTGGCTCTTCTGAGCCCTTAGCTTCAAGGATTTTTCAAAATATATTTTTCTGCACCATAGCTCAGAGTTGCTAAATCCAGAAATTGAAACATTCTGAGAACCAAATCATTTCAGGGTGAATCAAAGCTCTTGGAACATTGCCCTAGGATTTTGAAGATAGTGTTTAACAGTAAAAAATGTTCAATATTTTTTAAGGAAACCCCAATTCTGGAAGGCTGCCCTGTTCACATCCCCAGTGTCCCACATAGAAAGTCCTGGCAAGACCCTCACTCCCTTGAAGAAGCAGGACCCTGCGGGGAAAGGGAAAGGTTGTCTGGCCCCTGGCAGCTCTGCCAGTGTTTCCACCCTTGCGTTCACCATTTGTGAGGAAACTTGAGGCTGGTGTCTGTTTCCAACTCCACCTTAAAACCTGAAATTAGGCACCTGCCTTTATTCCATTCTAACCAGTGTCTCCTCTGGCTGCCATTCTAATGCCAGCCACTGTGACCATTTCGAGCAGGAGCTTCTCTCTCTGCTCAAACTTCTCCACTGCCTTATCCCTGTGTTTGCTTGTTTGTGTTTTGTGGGACTGGTGATGCAACAGGGAGATGGGAAGAGAGAGCGTGAGCATAGTTAAACCAGTCTTTAGACTGGGAGGCATTTAACATCATGGAAAGGGCATGAGTTAGGGAGTCAGACAAGAACGTGAAGTCACTGATTGTGTAACTAGGGGAAACTTAGGTCATGCCTTTGCATCTCATTTTCCTCATCTGTGAAGTGAGGATAATAAAACTTACATCATAGGATATTTGGGGGGAATTAAATGAGACAGAGAGAGCACGCTGTAGATGATTAATATGCGGGAATAGATGCTATTATTAGGAATATTTATAACAAGGAAAGAATACAATAAGAACAAAGATGAGGCAGGAATGATGGGCACAGGGTAAGGGGTCATCAGCTGCAATGCTGGACGATTCAGAAGGTTTTCTTACACCCCTCTGTAAAGTCATGGAGGAGCTCAGTCATCTTGATTCCACAGAGACTTTGCCTCTTGTAAGTGGGATTGCAAGGTAGAGTGAAGCTGTGTTAATGTGAAATATCCTCTCCCCAAGTTCAACGCACTTTTTGAGTTATCCTTTCCTAGAATGCTCTCACCACTGACCTCTTCCAATAAGGATCTTTTCCTATTGAACCAAGGTAGTAAATTACACAACACCTGGTATGCTCCCTGGAGGTATGGCCTCCAAATGAGATGGGGATTTCCTTCAGTGAAGGAAACTGGCCTTATACTCCTTACATATCTCCCATAGGACCTTGTGTGGCTGCGCTCAGAGAGAAGCCCTGAACCAAAAACTACAATGAGGATATTAAGATTGGTACCTTTAAGTTGCTCATACCATAGAAAACCCATACAGGGGGTAGTAAATTTTCTCCCAAAAATAGAAGAGAGATTTACATTTTCCTTGTTAATTTTCCTCATTGTTGCTGGACTTTCCTCTCCATTCATAAAACCTCATAAACACTTGACTGAGGTAGACTCTTTAAGATGACTTCATTTAATTCTCCCTTTTGACCTATGAGGACACTGCAGTGACAATAATTAGGAGAGGTTTGGTGCCCATGATTTAGGGATTCTAGCCTCTTCTTCATCCTTTGTCGAAGACCTTCCAGGTGACCAACTACATATGCTGTGCCTTGTTATCTTCTCTTATTTTTCCCCATGCAAATTGCCCAAGAATTTACATTTCACAGAATGTACAAAAATGTACATTTAAGCAGAGATTTCTAATTGCGCTCCATGAAAGTCTGCTAGGGTTCTGTGGAGGAATTTCCAGTAAGGCTTTGTGAAACTGATTTTAATTTACATTACTAAACTTGAGAAGAACACACACACATATGTAGGTATGTATATAAATGCATGTATATACATACATGTATACATATATAAAACATGCATGCATACTTTTCAAATCTCTCCTTTCCTCTGATAGATAACACTCTCATCCATATTCTTTATCATTGTTTGTCCCAGGTTAATGGAATGCTGTATCTGAAAGCTATCAGTACAAACATTGTCATTTAGGTCAGAATATGTAACGTGTAAAGTGAAGGAGCTTGGCACAACCCCAAATTAAAAAACCACAAACATGAAAGGGGAAACTTAAGCAAATAATTCTTACAGCCTACAATCCTGATTATCCTAATGTGACATCCTCATCACGATGCCCCTCTCTACCTTCCTCTCTTGTCTTAGTTACCTGTCATTATGTAACAAATTGTCCTTGACCTTAAAAGCTTAAAATGACAAATGTTTATGTTCTCACCCAGTGTCAGGGTCAGCAGTCTGAGGGAGTCTTAGTCTCGTACCATTGGCTTAGGTGTCCATGAGGCTGTGGGTAAGCGGTCCGTGGGGGCTGCAGTTACCTGAAGGCTTGACTGGGGTTGGAGGACTTCCTTCCAAGCTCACTTGTGGCAGTGGGCAGGAGGCTTCAAGTCTTCACCCTGTGGGCTCTGCTGTAGGGCTGCTCACGACATGGCCTTCCTCAGAGCAAGTGACGAGAGAGAGAAAGGGAGAGAGGGGAGAATGAGTGAGTGAGAGAGAGGGAAGAGAGAAGGAGTGAGAGAGCTCACAGAGAAAATGGAAGCCATAGTATCATTCATATTTCAACATTGCAAATGACAAACCACAGCTTCTGCTGTGCTTTACTGATCACTCAGACTAACCTTGATACAATGGGGAGGAGACCACACGAGGATGTGACTCCCAGGAGGCAGGGGTCCTTGAAGGTCATCTTGGAGGTTGGCCACCACATCTCCCCTCCTTAACCTCCTTCCTCCTTATTTTGAAACCACTCTCTTCAGAATGGATTGTTAGTTGGTAACTGGTAGCAATTTGCTTGATTGCTCTTTCTCTCTCTCTTTGCATGTATGTACGTATGCGTATATATATTGCCTATATATGTACATATATGTGTGTGTCTCCCTCTCCACACACACACACACACACACACACACACACACAAACATTTATTGCTTAACAAGATATTTTCATTTGAAAAACGTAGATGATTTGTGGCTTCAGGAACCGTGACCAATGCTGTTTCCACAGTGACAGCAGAGGGCGCTGTTGGTGTGCAGGGACCTAAGTTCAACTCCAAAGGTAGAGCTACCGTGGGGCTGGTGGTGGTCTCATTCTGAAAAATAGCCAGACGAGAGTTTATCTGATTGGTTTTTAAATGTCTGCATTTTATGTCCAAGAAATAAAATTTTCTTTTCCTTTAGACAATAAACAGGCGACATCAGACTTTCCATAAATGCTGCTGTTAATTCCAAACTGTCTATTTGTACAGTCATTTTACTCTGTGCGTGCTGTTTGGCCCTAACAATGGCCGAGAGCAGAGGGAAGAGGCACCTGAGAGTTGCTTTGACTCATATACTGTGTGCAGATCATGAGGGACAATACTGTCTTTTACTCGATTTGGCTTCTCCCTTAAGACTGACATTTCTAAGTTCCCTTTTTTGCACGCGGGTGTGTTGCAGGACTATGGACTACTACCAGCCCTTTGCATGACTGATGACGAGTTGGTGAAGCATGAGATGTTTCCCCTCCCTTAGAATAAGATGGTTATTTTGTGGGGGGACTTGAAAGGATACTTATTTCTGTCCTCGACTCTTCACTTCTTTCAGAGAATATCCCCATCACTGGTATAGTTTTTTTTTTTTTTTTTTGGACACTCAAGTGTTTTTAGAGACATGACTTTTGAATAAATTTCTACTATTTTTAACAATATCTTGATGAGACTATTGTGTATTTGGCATGGTAGTTTCTAGGAAAAGGATATTTCTCTAGTCTGAAAAACTTTGTTCTTCTCTATCTAATTTCACGAATCTCATTTGGTCTCCACTTATCCTACTGCAATGTAGTGTAAAGAGCATTAGGTTTGGGAGTAAAAAAAAGACCCAGTTTCAAATAGCACTCTGCTACTTACTGGCTGGGTAGCACCCTGTGGCTCAGTCTGTTCCTCAGTTTGTTCCTTCATTTAATTTTTACAGTAGGCTTCTATTTTGCCTACCAATATTTTCTCTACTTTTAAAAAATAAGGAAATGAAATTGAGACACAATGTTAAGTCGCTTGTTCAATGTTATATAAAGCTGGTAAGTGACAGGGCTCAGATGCAAACTCAAATGTGTGTGACATTAAACTCATCTATAACTACTCAGCTATGCAGCAATCTATAATAACACACATATTACTAGTTTAAGAATTATTTACGAGAATGAACATCAATTAACCAACAGAGACTTTTGTACTATTAACGTTTTGTATAAATATTAGTTCCCTTTACTCTTCTTATTTGGAGCAATTTAGTTAAGAGACGAAAGGAAGAACATCAGTTTAGAAGGGTGACCTCTGCTGAAAGAGTCTCTGTCTTGGTTTTGCATAATGACACCGCGATTGTTTTTCTTAAGAAACAAATTATAAACGTCCACGAAGTTGACAAAGGAACGAATCAGGCACCCCTGGATTCTTTCTGAAACTTGAAAATCTGTTTGAAAAACATGCACATTACAGGGAATTTTTCCTTTCTTAAGTAGTGCCTATTTTAATCATAACCTTTGGAAGAAAATTTAAATATAAAAAGGTGAAAATTAAAAGAACTATAAATAACAACAAATGACTACCTTGTAAATACAAAGCCACATTCACTCTCAGGGCTGTTATGTCTACAAACTATTTGAACGACAGTTAATAAGCACATTCCCAGTGAAAGAAAACGCTAACTGATGTTCCATCTGAGTGCACCCTTTGTTGGGCGTGTTCGGAAGTGTAGAGCCGGGAGATAGGGATTTCTGTGCTCTCTGCCTTCAGACGTGTGCTTGTGCCCACCAAAGACAATGAAGGGCTTTTCAGGCTTCCCAAATATTCCTTTGCTAATATTCATCTCTGTCAAGTATAATAATGTGCTCTGCTTGGATTAGCTGAAAAACCATCTACCTTTCTTGATGGTTTTCCTGTCCTCTGTGTTCTCATGCTGAGAAGACCCACTTGCGGTTCCTAGGCTGGTGTTGCCTGGATTCATACGTGGTTATGAGGCTTGTCTTCTTAGGATCTGTGGGCTGACCCAGGGATAGCAAGGAGTCTACCTCTCTGCTGAGCAGGCCAGTGAGTTGCCAGCATACCAGAAGTATGTTTCACCCTCTCCCTTCATAACTATTAACCTGGGACACTGTAAGGCTAATACTTAGGCCTTTTTTTTTTTTTTTTTGGAATTGGACTACGTATCCTTTGGGCCACAGAGAAGGCAACTCCAAATACTAAGCTTTACTTTATTTTTTTCATCTTCCAATTCCCAATATTCCCTTGAATCTCTCTTTTTTCCCTTTATTATTTTAAGACAAATATCATTACTCAGATCACATTAGTTTATATGAGAATAATTTTATGTTTTTGAATGTTCTGGCACATGAATAAACCATTAAAGTGATTAAAACTAGCATAAAAAGGATCTAATCAATTTTTAAAATTGTTTGGTTTTGGGCTTACCTAGTTTCAAGTTCTAGCTTCATTAGTTAATGTGTTTGATTATGGGCAAGGTGTCTAGCTTTTCTGTGTCTTTTTTTTTTTTTCATCTGTACAGTGGGGGCAGGTAACTGTTATTTTATGGTGTTGTTTTAAAAATGAATGGGGATGGTCTGTGAGAGGCTTAGCATGGAGCTCGTGGAGTTAAATTTTACAGACTATGCCCCTCAACTATTTGAATTTATGTGGGCAAGGAAAAATCATGTGGGTTCAGTACTAGAATGTATTACAATGATCAGTTGTTTAGCCTACAAATATAGGTATCCAGAAGGACCATCTACATTTCGTAACAACATAGTGGTTTTTGGACATTTGTGTCTTAGTACAAGTCTCAGTTATTGTGGAACAGATGGGAGGTGTTTTTTAAGATACGCATTTTCTAAACGAATCTCTCTAATCACCCATCTTTTCTGTGTAGGTGAAGAAACCTGGGCTCACAGACAGCGAGGGCTTTGCCCCTGATCAGATAGTTAACAGTAAGAATTTGAAATCAGTGTCTAACATAGCCATGATGTTGCTCTGCCAACCCATCAGAAAAGCTAAAAACCATAGGGCACTACTGAACAGCTCAAAATACAGAATTACAACTTTTTATTTCTAAAGTAAATATTAAGTAACTCGTTCAAAGCATACATACTATTTTCAAGACCTTTGAACAAGTTTTATGTCATCAGGCAAGGCCTTTATGAAACCTTTGGGATCTATGGAGACTGGCGTGTCTTTATACTGACCATTGCTTCAGTAGTGATATGGCTGAATTTTTCCTTTACGCTTTTCTTATATTTTTATGTTCATGTTAATTATGCCATGTACAAAGGAGTTTCCCATATGTTTACAAAATAAACCCTTACTATACTTTTGTAATTACAAAGTCTGCCACTAAATTACTGTTTCGTGTGTTTGTGTTTCAATTATTAACTGTGGTGGCACATAACTAAAGCTGAAAACATGTCATTTCTATGATAATAAGTGAACGCAATTAGCAGCGTATCTATTCCACACACAAAATATATTCATTTGCATTCTGTCTCCTTGTGTTATTTAACTGTATTTAGGCCAAGTCATGTCATTTCTGTTACCTTTTTTTTTCAATCTTGGAGAACTCTGTCTTATTTTATAAGTTCTTTTATGATGTCTAAATAAACAGAATCAGATGAGGTGGTGACCTACAGTCGTATACCTCACTCATTCAGTTGGTAATTTTCTGAATCTTCTGAAGTTTCCACTTCTTCAGATTTGTGGTAATTATCTTTAAACCAATGAGATATATGCATAATATGGCTTTGGAAATAAGTTATATAGTCTTATCCATTGCTTATCCTAAGTTCTAAATCAAATCCTTTTTTTTTTACAAACCAGCCATGGGTAAGTAGGAAAATAGCTATATTTGCCTGTGTTGCTTTCACATTATATTACCCAGAACTTGTGGAGTCACAAGTAACGAAAACAAACACAATTCAAGCAGTATGAGCAAATAAAACATGAATTAATATAGGGAATTTGAGGTTTCATAGAGAACTTAAACACAAGAAGGAAATTGTACCTAAGAAATGAGTTGAAGTCAGGTACTCAAAACCAACTAATTTGGGTTTCCTCTCTGTTCTCTGTCTGTTTCATTCTTTTTTCCCCTCCACATTCTGCCTCGTTCTGCTTTAATCAACCAGTCGGCTGTTTGCATGAGGTGGAGTCACCTTATTATAGCCTGGAAGCTCCTTTTGCAATCTTGTGAATTGATTGCACATTTGTGATTATAAAGAGGTGGTCGTAGCAATAGGAATTCAGGGCAGGCATCCCAATCCACCACTCACACACATGCGCACATAAGCATATACGAATTGATGATATATTTAAATGACCAAAAAGTAGTTCCAATAACATCTCCTGTTTAATGTTGGTCACATCCTCAGGTTACATGAAAATCAAATCTGCTATAGCATAAAAGAAAGGACAATGGTTTCACTAAATGCAGTGAAATAATAACAATAGCTGTTATTATTGAGCTATTACCTTTGAGCAAGGCACTGTGCTAGAAGCTTTAAAAGCATGATCAAATTTAATTTTCACAATGATGCTAGAAAGAAAAAAATATTATTTCCATATAATAATACTATGATGATGAGCTTGAATACTAACATTATTATTACATGATAAAACAGAGGTTTAGAGGGGGCAAAGCTGTCTCAAAATTGTTTAGCCATGAAGTGACGGAACTTGGATTCATTCTGTGGGTGCCAGGGCTGTAAAGCTCATACTTTCAAATAATGAAACAGTTTGTAGTTACATTTGATTTTCATAGCATGCCCTTTGTTCAAGACCTCAAGGTCAATTCCTAAAAATTAATGGTCCAGAGCATTCCATTTTTCTATGCTTTGATGGATTTAGACAAAATGGAAGATGGTAAGATTCTACTAGTTACAAGGGAGTGGCAATTGTAGCAGAAATTATTTCTAAATTGTTCTTGAACATTTGTATCTTAGTCCAGGAGCCCATTGGTTTTTATCTCCCCAACCCATTCTCCTTCCTCATGTCCCCCTTCTTTGCCTTGTGTATGTATACCTTTTCTACTCTTGCTCCTGAGTAAGAATAGAAACAGGTATCCTACCTGTTTCTTTACTTTAAATTTGGAAGGCAAAGAAGCAAAAACAAAACAACAGCAATAAATCCATTCTGCAACCAAACCAAACCCAAGCCAAACAAACAGATATAAAGAATACTACATGAGACCTCAAATGAAGAAACATGACATTTAATCCTGTTTTATTCAGAACATCTTTAAGAATGAAAACATTAGAGACAATGTTTACATCCTTGATATACCCCTCTTAAGATCCCTTCTCTTCCTCTCACCAGAGGACAGTGTATGAGCTCTGTCCAGAAAAAGTCCAGCCATTGTCATTATAACAAGAATGATTTACACAACATTGATGTAATTTGGCAGCCAAGGAGAGTGGACTGGAATGCACTTGTGTGAACAATGATGACTTCACTGTACTAGTCAGTGGGGGTGATTGAGTGAGTATGTGTATTGTGTGGCCATGACATTCAGAATGACTGAGTGAGTTCAGCAATGAATCTGTATCAAATTGTGTGTTAAGCTTGAACATTCCTTTGCAGTAACTGTTTGGATGATTCAGAAGGCATTCAGGGATGATGCAAAGGGTGCAGCACAAATAAAGGAGTGGCACGAATGCTTCAAAGATGGTAAATAGTCTGTTGAAAGTGATCCACATTCTGGAAGGTCTGCAACAAACAGAACACCTGAGAATGTTGAACATATGTATGGGCTGCAATCAACAAAGATTGATGACTGACAGTGTGAGAACTAGAAGCTGATCTGGGGATTCCAAAACCTACTGGGAGAACTGTGTGAGGTCCCAGTGCCCACTTTGAAGGGCACTGAGGTGTCATTGTCCTATGTACAATGTTTCTTATACTTGTATCTTCTTCAGTAAATTTCTCTATTTTTCTATTACAGGGTTGAATACTTTCTGGACAGAACTTGTATATTAAGTCCACAATGTTACCTTGTATCACAAATATATTCTATTGAACTGTTTGTGTAAATATTTAAAATGTACACAATCAGTATCATACCATACATAATTCTGTGCTGTTTGTTTCTTTTCACTCAATATTATGGGCATGAGAACTCAATCTCAGTTATCTTATCATTGAATAATATTCTAACACATAAGCATTACATGATTTAATTATTAATTAAACCTTGAAGGGACAACTAAGCTGTTTCCCAGTTTTTACTATTTAATGCAATGCCAAAATAATATCTTATACCTTTTATAGAAATATCTGAGAGTTTCTCATATATGAGCTTATAGTTCAATGGGGAAATATGTCTTGTATTAGTGAGTATTTACAAATACTATGAATAAAAATAATGGTTACAAGGGAAAAGAACCTAAATATGATGAAGAAGGAAATTGTTCATATATCTTGGAGAAAGATCCTTCCTGGAGGGGAGGACCCTGTAACAGAAAAGTCCTCACTATGTTGGTGTCTTATACAGAAATGCTGATGAACTATATTTGTTGGATATTTTAATTCTTCAACTAGAGTTTTTATTGCATTTCTACACAAGCAGTTATGCTATCTATAAATGATGAAATATTATCTTGTTCTTATTAATCTCTGTCACTTATTTATGGAATAAATAAAAACTCCAGTGCAATGTTAAGGAAAGGGAAAGAGCATAGTTTCTTTAAATTTAATAAGAATATAGATACATATGTAAAATATATTTATGAAAAATCCTTCATGAGGTTAGGGATTTTTTTATTATATCCCTTTAAGGTTAAAAGAGTTTTTTAAATTGGTGGTAACTGAGCTCTGGCCAAGATGGAGGTGTAGATAGAAATGATTCACTTCCTCACACAACCAGAAGAAGGATAAAAACCAACATAGAAACAATAAACAATCAGAACTGCCAGAAAATCAAACTGCATGGAACTCTGACAGCCAAGGAGTTAAAGAAACATTCATCCAGACCAGTAGGAGTGGCAAAGATGGGCAGCCAAAGTAGAGAGGACACATGGCAAGGTGGTGGACCACATAGGTGAGGCAGGGGATGGCTGACTGGAAAACTAAAGACTCTCAACCTCTAACCATAAAATCCTGTGGGGCTGGGAAGATGGGAGAAACTCCCAGTCTCACAGAAGAGTTCTTTAGAAAGTGAGGCTAGAGTGGAGTAAAGTGAGCTGTATTATTCCCTCTCTGACCTCTCCTGCACAGACAGTGTTTCAAGGCAGCCAAAAGGGTTTTTTAACCCTGGTGAACACCTAAGGCTCTGCCCCTTACAACATAACAGTTGCACCAAGATGAAGAAATATGGCCCAAATGAAAGAACAGATCAAAACTCCAGAAAAAGAGCAAAGAGACAAGGAGATTGACAACATATCTGATGCAGAGTTCAAAACACTGGTAATCAGGATGCTCACAGAATCCAATGAGCTCAGCCACAAATGAAGGAAGAAATGAAGGCTATACAAAGTAAAATAAAGGAAAATATACAGGAAACCAACAGTGAAGGAAAGGAAATTGAGACTCAAATCAACGATTTGGAACAGAAGGAAAAATAAACATCCAACCAGAACAGAATGAAGAAATAAGAATTCAAAAAAATGAGGAGAGGCTTAGGAACCTCCAGGACAACTTTAAGCACTCCAACATCTGAATAATAAGGATACCAGAAGGAGAAGAGGAAGAGCAAAATATTGAAAACTTATTTGAGCAAATAATGAAGGACCTGGTGGCGTAGCTCAGTGGATTGAGCGCGGGTTGCAAACCAAAGCATCACAGGTTCGATTCCCAGTCAGGGCACATGCCTAGGTTGCAGGCCATGGCCTCCAGCAACTGCACATTGATGTTTCTCTTTCTCTCTCTTTCTCCCTCCCTTCCCTCTCTAAAAAAAAATAATAAAATAATAAAAAAATTAAAAAAAATAATGAAGGAAAACTTTCCTAATTTGGTGAAGGAAATAGACTTCCAAGAAGTCCAGGAAGCCCAGGGAACCCCATAGAAATTGAACCCAAGGAGGAACAAACCAAGGCACATTATAATTAAGTTACCCAAGATTAAAAATAAGAAGAGAATCTTAAAAGCAGCAAGGGGAAAGGAGAGAGTTGCCTACAAAGGAGTGTCCATAAGACACTCAGCTGATTTCTCAAAAGAGACTTTACAGGCAAGAAGGTGCTGGAAATAAGTATTCCAAGTCATGAAAGGCAAGGACCTACATCCAAGATTACTCTCTCTAACAGTGAAGGAAAGGAAACTGAGATTCAAATCAATGATTTGAGTTGAGCTATCATTTAGAATGGAAGAGCAGATAAGGTGCTTCCCAAATAAGGTCAAATTAAAGGAGTTCATCTCACCAAATCCTTCTTATGTGAAGTGTTAAAGGGACTTATCTAAGAAGTGGAAGAAGATAAAACATTATGAACAGTAAATGACAACAAACTATCATCAACTGAACCTAAAAAACAAAAACAAAATCTAAGCAAACAACTAGAACAGGAACAGAATCACAGAAATGGAGACCACATGGAGGGTTATCAGTGGAAAGGGGGAGAGGGAGAATGGGGGGGGAAAGGTACAGGGAGTAAGAAGCATAATTGGTAGGTACAAAATAGACAGGAGGAGGTTAAGAATAGTAGGAAATAAAGAAGTCAAAGAACTTACATGTACAACCCGTGGACATGAACTAAGAGGGAGTGATGCTGGAGGGTAGAGGGTGCAGGGTAGAGGGGGGATAAAGAGGAGAAAAAGAATTGGGACAATTGTAATGGCATAATCAATACAGTTAAAAATAAAATTGGTAATAACTAAGAAACTTTCATGCAGAAATTTTCATGGAAAACAGCAGTCTTTGTACTGCTACTCCCGACTCTGATTCCTATCCCAAGGTGGCAACAATTTTGACTTTCTTCACTCTTCCTTTTAGAATTTCTTCTGTATATCTGAATAATAGCTAACATTACTATTTCTTGGGTTTTCTTTTTTTAGTTTGACATTATTTTAGATTTCCTGCTAGGGGGGTTTAAGATTTAACTCTCTTTTTCATTACTCCATACTTTCCCTATACCTTTATTCTATATTCATGTCAAAATTTTAGTTAACACAATATTCAGTATTATATAAATGTAGATAGAAAAATAAATGATGGTTGGATGGATGGATGGGTGGATGGGTGGATGGGTGGATGGGTGGATGTATGTATGGGTGGATGGATGGATGGATGGATGGGTGGATGGATGGATGGATGGATATATCACAACCAGTCATGTAATGTACTAGGTTTGCCTTTCTTTTCTTGTACAACTATGATTCCTTTCTCCCTTGTTTTGTGGAGCATGTCCTCTAGTGATTTCCCAGAAAAGAAACCCTGTGCCAAGCAGTACATATGTTAGATATGTACAATCTATAAAAAGTACTTTACACACATTAACTCATTGAATTCTCCCAATAATCACCTGAGTCACACCTTAGAGAACAAGAAACAGGAAAAAAAAGAGGTTGAATAACCTGCCGAAGTGCCATCCCCAGAGGCCAAGTCCATGTTCCTAAGGACTGTGCACGCTGCCTCTACCTACGGCTCTGTTCATCTGTCCTCCCTCAGCCTCTGCCCTTATCCTACCCAGTGCTGCCCAGCGGGCCGACCTTCAGGTTACAGCTACTCACTGCTCCCTCTGTGTTCTGACTGTACTTCTCTTATATAAAGTCCCTCCTGGGGATTTCTGAAGTAATATTTTTCTTTTCCTTTAAAAGAACAGCCCTGTAGTCCAGATGGTGGGGTCATGCTGACTGAAGCCTTCCACTTTCCACCATTCCTTGATTTGCACCTTACCCTATATATGCTTTAGACTGATCTATTTAGTCTTAATCTATTCATGCTTCGGGTTTGTTTTTTCTATGACCATAGAATCTATAGTCCCCAAAGAATAATTTTTTTCACTTTACATTACTGAGAATTTTTTTAATGGTAGATATTTCAATGGTCTATTTTTCAAAAAATCGCAAGTCCTTTACCTAATCTGTTTGCAATTAGATTATTTGCTATCTGATCCTCAATAGATCAAGTTTGTTTTTTAAATATTAACAACAGAAAGTATATTTGTGTTTCTGGATATATCAGTACTATATAAGCTTAAGAGTTTATGGAGATTATTTTCTAAAATTGAAATTGATTATTCCCTATGAAGGTTGATTACAGTTATTGAGATCATGAAAATAAAATGTCAACTCTTATTTAGTGAATAAAGCTGTTTTTCTTTTCATGGGTAAAATAGCAGTGCCATGTTATAACGATGAAAATGTAGTTGAGTTTTTTTTTTCCTAAATAGGCATTTTCAAAGGGATGATCTATGACTTGTCAACTTACAGTATAGCTGATGTAAAAAGTTTGTGATGGCAAAACCCTAAATGTTTTATCACCTGCCAGAAATTTCACTGATAATAAAAAGTAACATCCTTTAAATTAATTAGACATGATTAGGACTTCAAGCCCAGAGGCCACTTCATTATGCAAAAATTATAACAGTTAGCTATTTGAATTACCATTAAATTGATTTTTATGTTAATTGATATCTCACTTATAACCCTAGATTTTAATTTATATAAGATCTTTGGAAATAATAATAAGGTATAAGAAGATATTATTTTGGATAAATTCTTTTATGAAAAAATACACTGAAAAATTGTTATATTTGACCCTCGGTAAAATTTCTATATTAGAATAAAGCTAATTTCTCATCAAATGGCCCAGCTTAGATTCATCTCCTGTGCTTGGACAGCCTGCACAGACACCAATAGAAGCTGCATGTGTTGTTCAGGAGGGTAACACATCTCCTGTCTGACACAGGAAACAGAGTTTAATTTGACCATTTGAGTCGCAGCACGTGCTAAGACACAGTTTGGAAGAAGAAGGTAGTGTGAGTCTACATAGTCAGCTGCTGAAGATGGGAGTGATACGGTTTCCGAGGAGGGCTGACACCGGGGGTTAGAATGAACTTGAGCGTCACCTCGCAGGGCTTCAATAAGCAAGTGCCGTTGAAACGAATTCTTGAAGCTAAAATGCCCACTGTAGAAACCTTATGATTAATTGTTTTTAGGGACAAATTGAAATGAACTCTCTTTCAGAAAGTCAAGTCTGTTCTAATTAAAATCCCTTTATATTTTTATTTCTAAATGTCTTATTAGATCAGAAGTTTCAGAAGTGTAGAAAATAGAGTTTATCACAACCATGTGGGCCTAACTAATCCTAGGGCTAGGTTTTCAATTACTTAAGAATTTTCCAAGGAACCTCTGGTTTGCTTTGTGGATTTTTAGCAATGACCATAATCACATTGTAAACTGCAATTACAACATTAGAAATTACAAGAAACTGTATTTGTAGGCATGGAATTAGTATTGGTTATTTAGGAAACTTGTTAGCTCTGGAAAAGTAAATTTACACAGTGCAGGCTAACCTCCCTCACTGTTATTTCTTTTCTTTTTTCACATCCAAGATCTTCAACCATATTTTAGTAACTTTTGTTTCTGTTTTGTTTTCTTTGTTTGTCACATCAGGGCACTGAGTGGAGGTACGTCTGGGAGTTGAACAAGGACAGTGCCCACCAACTGGAAACAAGTACAGTCTGAGGAGTGAAGCAGAGGATGGGGCTGGTATGGGAGCTCATGAAGAAGGAAAACAATTTTATCTGAAAAACTCCAGAAGTCATAATCCAAGGAAGATGCTGAGCGGGTGTGTAGCATCACCCCGCCGTTCCCGCCTCTCTTTCACAAGGCTTATTCATATTTTGTTTCTGCGGACTTCATTTCTGCTTTCCCATATCTTTGTTCTCAGACAATGTGTATTTATATTCAGAATCAACCATACACAAATAGATTTTTACATCGGAGGGGTAAAGTGCAAAGGTACAAATAGCTCCCTCACTCTTCCACTTCAGTTAGTAAAATTCCTGAGCAGACAAATACAGAGGAATATATGAACTCCATGGTTCAGTTATCCCAGGAAGGCAATCCCAGGTATGGGGACCATGTGGTAAGACCCAAGAGCCAAAGGGAATGAGGGCTCCAGTTCCCTGAAAGTGCTAGAAAGGGGTACAAATTTTCAGGAAAGCAAGATAGAGAGCATTCATAATTCTACGTGGAGCCATTTTTATAGGCATCACATGCCCATACCAGTACATGGTATGTACACCAGCTGTTTTCCTCCTCTCTTTTCCATCAATATCCTCTTCCATGTCCGTAATCTAAAAATCAGCTAAGAAAAATGAGAAAATTCATGTTACTTGGTCAAATAAACCTTTAGACCCTACCAAGAAGCCCCAGCTCACTGATTGGAAAGCAGCGATTAATAGGTCTAAGTGGTTGGGAAATGACAGCAGAGTTTTGCATGCGAAGAGCTGAATAACTGTAAGGGGTCTAACTGAAGCTGAACAATGTCCTTTCACGCAAGCATAGGCCTGGACTAGGAAGGGAATTTGGGAAAAGGCAGAAGTTCCACCTGAGGAATGTTTCTTCCTAGAAAAGAGCCAAGAAGAACCAGCCATATTGGAAAGGGCATTCCTGATTATCATAAATCATGTAAATATTTACAGGTATCTGTAGACAATGTTTTCTTTCAGTGGGGAAACAATCTGCTTTGCGGAGACAAAATTGGTCAAATGCATATTTCCAGAATGGACAGCAGTTTCTTGAATGTCCCTACCAATTGTCAAGGTATAAATATGGAGAAACTGATGCATCTAATAGTTTTGTGCATGTGACGATCATGAGTTAAATGCCAAGTACTATTGAGCAGTTACCTCATGCCAGAATCTATCTCCCAAATCCATTGAAAATGAATGAGGAGGAATGACTTCCCAATTCTACTTTCTGGGAATATATCCAAAGGAATCCAAAACACTAATTTGAAAGAATGTAAGCACCCCTATGTTCATTGCAGCGTTATTTACAGTAGCCAAAATATGGAAGCAGCCCAAGTATCTATGAAGAGGTGAGTGGATAAAACAATTATGGGACATTTACACAATGGGACTCTATTCAGTTGTAAAAAAGAAGAAAATTTTATCCTTTGCAACAGTATGGATGGACCTGGAGAACATTATGCTAAGTGAAATAAGTCAGTTAGAGAAAGACAAATATCTTAGAATTTCACTCATATGTGGAATCTAATGAACAGGCTGAACTAACAAGCAAAACAGAGACAGACTCATAGATGGAGAACGGATGACAGCTAGTGGGGGGAGGTCAGGGGGTGGAGGGATTGAGCAAAAAGGAAAAAGGACTCATGGACAACAGTGTGGTGATTGCTGGGGGAGGAGGGTATAAGGGGACTAATGGTAATGGAAAAACATACAATAAAGATTAAATTAAAAATTGTAGGTTCAACTGCATGTGTTTTTATTTATTTTTATTCATAATAATAAAGTTAGAGTTGTGCCAAATATATGCAGCTCTAAGCTTTAATTGAGCAATATTTTGTTTCCATAACTAATCTTACTGCTTTGTTTCTTATTTGAGTTAGCTACATTTTTTAATTACATTATTTCAAAGATTCTTCAATGTAAAGTTTGGACAGATGGACTTAATAATCTCTTGATATGTGTTTCATCCCATAAATGTGACTACTTCATATTTGGCTTAATTGGTTTTGGTGAAATAATGTGTTTGGTGAATAAAATTCATGTATAAAGTGTTTATTTTTTTAAGTAAAATATTGCAACACTCTTACATCTTCCATTTCACAAACACAAAAAATGAGTCATATCGAATGAGACATATATTACAGGTGAGTTTTCTTTAAAATGTGTATGTCTTCATCATGCTTAAATATCATCTACCCTTGTACTTAACCTTTTGGTTCTGGGTGGTGCTGGGTGAAATATGGAAGTGGATACTATTGGGACTCAGATTGGATGGCCTTGTAAATCAGTGCCTGTATCTTGATATTACTCTTGCAAGATGCTTTTGGGAGACTTGATATTTCAATTATACAGTTAGAAAGACTAAAAATATTTTTGTTTGCTCTTTTCGCTTGTATCTTTTTAGCTTGTTAAAGTAGGGTCTGTTTTTGTCTAGGTTATTTGAAATCTCATCATCACCCAGAGAAATGTGCTTTGCCAGTCAAAATAGTAACGTCAGCAATTTCCCCAGAGAGACTTGCCTCTGCCCTGCCAGTGTCTCTAAAGTACCCCATGGAAGGTTCCTCTCTTGGCCGCTAGTGTGCTGAGGAGCATGTGAGCACCGGCAGGCAGGGGCCGTGGTCTGCAGATGCTGATACAAATGAGCCATAATTATGAACTTTTTTTTGGAGACATGGCATTACTATTATTACTACTAGAATCTTTGCCAAAGGCAAGAAAACAAAAAATCTTTCTGATTTCTCCACTATCTCCTTCATTAAGTGATTCTCCAGGCCTCAGCTAAATACATTTCCTCTCTGGACCCCATCTTGCAATTCTCACTCCTACCAAACTAGAAACACGAGCCAAGTAATGACTATAAACCACAGCCAAAGAATACAAATCAATTGTGTTTTTGTTGTGTTTTATATTTTTCTTGTGTGCTTCAGTTTAACTGAATGTGAAGCCTTAAAATCTAACGTGTCTTTCACAATCACTCGTAGTTTTGTGAGAACTCTTAACTAGGACATAGGGTAGAAGAGGCTAAGAAAACTTGTATGTATGTGTATGAAATACTGTTTAAAAAACCAACATCCTTCTTAAACTACTACTTACTGAGTATGCACATTATTGCTTGCATTTGTGGCATTATTTTTGCTGCCATCTCCCATTATTTATAAAATAAACTTTGATGGAACTGTATGCCAGGTTGTGTGATGATGCTATACGGAAATATGAACTAGCCTCTAAGGTAAAGTATGAACAGAAAACTGTGGGAACATGGAGTAAGAAATGATCCATTTGGTGAGGTGGGTTCACCAAGGAGGTCAGATTTAAACCAGATGTTCACACTAATGATCAGATGGAGAAATGTTCCTGGGAGAGTGAGCACCATGAAACAGTCCTGGCCACGTGAGGCTGGCACCAGAATCTATCACATGTTAGAATCTGTGTTCTGTGGGGAGTGTGGGAAAGAACAAAATGTGATTTTTCAAATGACTTTAACAACATACCAGAAGGAAAGGGCAAGCAGTTGGTTCTGTGGCTTTTTCGGTAGCTTCAGGGACATAGGGTTTGAATTTTTGCTACATTAACTGAAGTAGTTATTAGGTGTTATCCTTTACTGGATCCAAGATGAATGAGAACTGAGGGTTATGTATTAGCAGAGACACCTGCACATCATCGTCCAGATGTCTATTTAGTCATGAGTGGTCAGTATTGATAAGATACAGCTACCTCAGACAATGAGTGCTGGCTATTCACCTTTGAGGAGCTACATGACTAGCTAGGAATATAATCTGAAGCTACCCCAGAGCCTGTGTGCTCTCTGCCCCCCACTTATCCACACACAATGAGCTTCATCTCTTTTGAATACAGACAATTCGAGTGTTGAATGACAGACATCAGACACTCTTCCTGGAAGTCACTGAACCTCTTTCTTTGCTGTTACTTTGCATGTTGTGTTTTTTTTTTTTTGCTCTTCTTTATCAAGACCTCCTAATTTTTGCCAGGTGAAACCAGTGGCACCTTGTGTATTGGACGTCAGTCTGAACTCAAGGCCACTGCTGTTAATGGAACACAGATGAAGTTGAAGATGATAAGATCTTCACATGCAATTATTTTTTATCACACATATTTCATTTTCCCAGTATGTACCTGAAAAACAAATGCTAAAGTCATATGGTTTCACAGTTTGTAAGGATTCCTTGCTACTGATACATTTGACCATTGGATTCCATAAGTTTACTCTTAAATACTTTTCTCACATGTTTCATGAACATTTTACCATGTTGCTAAGGATAAATATACATTATCATTTTCAGTGACTGCAAAGAATTCCACTGTGGCTATTGTATTATTTATTTATTTAATCAATCCCTTGCAGTTGCTAATGTTTCACTAGTACATATAATACTGTTTTAAATACATGTGAAAATTGCACTTCTGAAAACTCTTACCAATTCATAATTCCACAAATTATATATGAGATGGCATACCTACCCATTCTCCCATTAATGTTGAATCTACATTAGAAAAAAACACCTCTCCCCAGTATAATAGATGGAATACATTTCTTCTTGTAATTTGTGTTTTCAAAAAATTCTTTATGTTAAATGTAAGTTGTTATAATTATGGTATATTAAAACTTAAAGGGATTCCAAAGTTATTTAGTTATACAGACAGAGAAATTTAAGACAAAATCTGTTAAGAAATCTTTCAAAGTCACATAGATTTTGGTACCAAAAGAAGAATGTAATTCCTGGTGTCTGTTCTTTTCCTTCAGAGTTCATTTATTATAAAAATTATTGTGCATTTTTAAAATATTTAAAGTTAGTTTTAAGTTTGTAAGCCATATATTGAAGGATTCTCTTTGTGTCAGTGGTGTTTGAATATGTCTGTCCTGATTTCATTGAAATGAACCTCTGCCAGCTCAGAAATGTGTGAATTTTTGCCCTCTGTTATACATGTTCAGTTATTTTTAAGAAAAGATGTCTAGGCTGCAACTCTGGTAATTTTGTGACCAACTTCTTTAGTTTAGTAAAGCGAAGTTTAACTTATTTTGTGTTTGTCACATATTTTTGTCTCTGTGATATCAGAGACATCTAACACCTTGTCCAGCTGCTAGCTCAAAGTAACAACATTTCCATGCCCGTATGTAAATTCTGCTGCAATTTTTTAGTTGACTAAAATTATTATCTTAATATTATAGTAGTAATTCAAGAAATTTAGATAATAAAATACTGAAATGAATTATTTATAGAGGCAAGTAAAATTAGATAGTTGTTCTATCTTCATAGTTTAAAGCATATGTTGAGGTCTGTCTGGAAAAGTTCAGCCATTGTTAATAAAACAAGAGAAGTTTGCACGGCATTGATATAACCTGGCAGCCAAGGAGAGTGGACTGGAATGTGCATGTGTGAACAATGATGACTTCACTGTACTAGTCAGTACAGGCAGTAGACACTGTTGAGTGAGCATGGGTACTATGTGGCCATCACATTCAAAATGACCAAATGAGTAGAACAATGAATCTGTATCGAATTTTGCATTAAGATTGAACATTCCTCCATGGAAACTATTGGGATGATTCAAAAGACCACAGCTATGGACAACTGATGATTGGCAGTTTCTTCATGATAATACGCTCACTCATGCATCCCATCTCACGCAGAGAGATTTTTGGTGAAACATCAAATTATCCAGGTGACTCAGTGCCTCCTACAGCCCAGATTTGGCATCCTGTGACTTCTGGCTTTTCCCAAAACTAAAATCACCTTTGAAAGGGAAGAGATTTCAGACTATTGATGAAATTCAGGAAAATACGACAGGGCCGCAGATGGTGATTGGTAGAACTGTGTGAGGTCCCAAGGTGCCTACTTTGAAGGGGACTGAGGTGTCATTGTCCTATGTGCAATGTTTCTTGTATCTTCTTCAATAAATACCTCTATTTTTCATATTACATGGCTGGGTACCTTCTGAACAGACCTTGTAGGTTCTCTGCCAGTATGCAATCAACTATAGAATAAAGTCACACACACCAAAAAGCAATTCCTGATTTGTACCCTAGCTGCCTTAAAACAAGCTGGCTTCTGTTTTTAAGCTCAAGCTGGCTAGACAAGTCCCCATGGGCAAATAGAAAAAAAAATAATTTAAAAATCTTATTTTCAAACCATAACTTGAAAGTTGTAATCCAACTTGTAACTTGGATTAACTTTTTCAATAGATATATTGAGAACAACATTTAGTCTGACAAACTTCAGAAAAAAAGCCTAAAGCCTTGCTCTCCATAGATACCTCTAATATTGATCTCATACCAATGTGTCTATTGCGAGTCACATAGTCCTCTATGGAAAACGTGTTTTACTTCTGAAGAGCTACATCTTTATTAATTCAGAATTTCTTTATGTCTACTCATCTGCTGTTTGCAACTTGAAACCATCAGTAGTTAAGATATTGCCTCCTAAATTTAAATATATGGACCTTTTGTCTTTTATCTTTTAGTTATAAGAATGAAATTCAAATAATTGTATTTTTTATTTTTATATTATCACTCTTTTATTTCCTGTGTGGGAAAGAATTATAACTATTGCTCACATCCTTTACTCAGGAATAATAAAGTGGATTATAAAGGAAGCAATGAAGGACATATAACATGAAAATTATTTCTTAAATGTTTGTAGAAGAGATAAAAGAATGAAGACTATGGAAGGAAAGATTATGAACAACTGCATTCTTTCCCACCATAGTGTAACTGTATTGGGACCTTCTCTGAGACTATACCTTGAAGGTAAAGCAGAAGTGTCAGCTTACTGGGTGAAGTTTATAGAGAAAAAGTTACTGACCTTGGAGAATACTGGGGCCTAGCACCACTTAACTACTTACCCCTATATGTCTCAGGTAAGACTTCCTGCCTCTACCTTCCATTGTACTAGTAATAATAGTTCCGCAACTATTTCTCTTGCTTTTAACACTATGGCTAGATTAAGCTGAAACAGAGACTAGCAGAGAGAAAGATCTTTCCTGACTAAGGTAATTTATGTTGATATTAGAAATCTCTTAAAAGATGATGCTGGATTATGATAATAGTCAAAACATCTGATTTCTGTGATGCCTTACCATTGAATAATCATAAAAATAAGAAGCAAAGTTTTAAGAATTGTGGAAAATAGGAATAATGGTCAACTATTTGTTGGACCTAAGCAGATTTTCTTCTTATCAAAGAACAGGGCCCATGAAGTAGGAAGATTGTAAGAGAGTTCCATTTTCCCTTCCATTCTACCTTTTTCCATAAAATGCATATTTATGAAGTTTTTATAGTGGGGAAAGAAGAATGACCCTTCTCTTGGAGCTATTTTCTAAGAAGGGAGGGCCCATATTAGCTTCTTATCTTCTCCCCTAGCCTCACCAATAATAAAAATGTTTTTCCACCTCAACACTTCACAAAAAGACACAAGAGGGCTTCTTGGCTGGGGACAGAAACAGTGATTTGATTTTGTATTTCTAAAGTTAGCACTGGAAAGCTAGGCAGGAATAAGAACAAAGTCAATAACAACCATGAAGTTAGTTGCTCAGTGGGTTGTAACTTTACCTTTTTAGCAAGGAAAGCAAGACTGACAAATAGTCTTATCCAGGGAGAAATTCTGCTCTTATTAGTAAGAATCAGGGAGGGGGTGTCAAGAGATTTCTCCTTAAGATTATGTATGTGCTAAATATAACAAGGTGTAACATACTTGGCTCTGTTAAGCTGTTTGAAGTCTAATATCGATCAGAGAGCGTTCAAAGGCAAGTAATATTGGTAGGACTGGATAGACCCCAATGTTTTCAGTAGTGAATAATTAGTAAGAAAAGTAGCCCGTGGCTCTACTTGGAAAGCCACAATTACTCACAGCACTCTAGGTGCAGAGAAAAAATAATTTTTGAAAACAATTTTCATTAGGAGTTTGAAGGAAAATTTGTAAATTAACTGTTCTTCATTGTTAAGTTTATAAATGCAGAGTTTATGGAATAATACATAAAAGTAGGGTAGGATAAAAAAGAAGAGGCCAGCTTGGAGGAACTAAACAGGGCAAGGAGAAGTATTTATAAACTAAGAAAAGTATTTAAGGAATCGTCAGACGAAGTGGCATTACTAATGATAGCATTAGAAGCAGCAAGAATAACCAGCATCACAGATAATCGGTTCCAACTCATCAAAGAGAACAAAAGTTGAGAGTACGTGCATAATGCGATAGAAGATGATGTAAAGATAAAAATGAAGGGAGAGTATCTATTATCATATGCAGAACAAGTTAAATTATATATACATTTAATAATATATTTGTCAGTCAAGATATACATACTCATGCACTTACATGTATTCGTATATAGAGTTGATGCATTCATATATAGATTAGATAAAATTCTTTGAAAAAAGTGAAAAAATTTGAGTAGGTAACAGAATTTGTTCAAATTAGGTGTGGACAAGAAAACTGCAACAGGAAATGACTAAAATCTAAATCCTACATGGAGATTTGTTCATATAGCTTTATTAGTGTTTTGACTTGAGGAAAATCAATCTAGAAACCATTTATAGTTCTTTAGGAATATGATTTATGTTATGAAGATAGCATGGAGCTCCATTAGAACACTCATAGTCAGGAAAAAAGTTCAGCTAGCACCATCAAAGATTAGTGGGAAGTGATTATATTAAGTTAAACTTACGCATTATGTATGTATAATTTGAAAAGAATCCGCATCTTAAAAGGTTTTATCTTATAAAACCTTTTCTGATTAACCAGAGACTGCTGGTTAGAAGTGCTCCTACTGCACATGTTTGGGAGTTTTAACACCAAAATGTTTTGGTGGTTATTTCTTGATAGTCATCATGATTTTTTTCCTTCAAACTTTTACTTTCTAATTTCTCTATAGTGAATATGAATTACTTGGATCACAATTTAGTATTATTCAAAACAAAAAAGGATCACAGTAACTTTTTCCTTCCAAAAGATATTGGGCTTTTTGCCTAAATATGGGGTCATTGGCCATGTCACATCCATGCAAGGTGAGCCTGAAGTGCTTGCTTCCACCACTTTGGCCACCACTGGAATTTGTGAAGGCTCAATGGACTTGATGCATGGCCATCTCATCTGTGTTCTGATGGACACAGCTAATGATGGGACAGGCCACCTGGAGTGTTTCCAAGTTGAGCAACTACAAAAAAGCTCAGGATAAAATCAAACGTACATTACAGTAAACCAGTGTATTTAATGTCCCACCCTATGTTGAGAACCAGGATGTGAACAATTGTGTCCCTGAAGGGCTGACGCCATGCTTGCTGGGTGCTCCCCGACCCTGCCCCAGCACTCCAGGTGTGCTCTGTAGGCAGCTTACTACAATCAGGTCACACACTAACTTTACCATATATAATCAGCACGTGACCACCCACTCTTTGCCTAGCGCATAATATATCAGTATATTTTCCTTTAGAAAATTGTGGTACAGGTGCATGTGAAAACAAAAAACTTGATTTATATAATAAAATCCATGACAATGGGTCCTATGTCTATTTTCTGTACAACTTCTCTGGACTAAACACAGCTTGAATCATGTTGGAACTCAATGCTAGTTAATGTGCCAGTGAAGTGTCTTCCGTTTTGCCTGAGTGCTGGATGTCCATGGTATGACATTAAGTGATGACATATTCTTTCAGATTATATTTTTGTTTTCAACCCAATTCCCTAATTTGCTTTTCTTTCTAATGTCTTATTTTTTCTCCCTGATGTCCATAATATTAAAAAATATATTTATTCCTTGAGAGGATACTGAGCTTTTGCATAGGGTCATACATAAAGGAGTTTGATTTAAATAATCTCAGGAGTGAAATTGCATCTGTCAGGGAGTTCTACATTCTTGGCAGTTCTAGGCTGCCTTTGTTTCGGCTAATGATGAAGATTTGACTTTGCTGGATTTTTTCTTCTTAGTAAAATGAATGGTGCATCTTTCTTTAATTGTGATCCTCGTCAACCATTTGGCCCAGTAATGGTATGCAAATTAAACTCTTTAAAAATTAATGCTAACATTTATTAAATAATGCATCATACAAAAAGTTAATTTGAAATTCCAAGTTGGTCTCCCTCTCTGCTCATGAGAAAGCATTTTTTGTGCCATCTTTATAAAACATCTTTATAGTCTTTCTAAATACCTTGAATGCTTTTCAGTATTTTGCAAAATTGTCACTATGGAGACTGTTCATAAAGACTTATACGCTTTATACTTTATAATTTTATTTGTATAAACTTTCAGATATTTCATTTATATTACTGCTCTGACTTTCTAAACTTAAAAGTGCTTGTAGACGTTTATTTACCAAAATTTAAAAATCTAATTAAGGAGTTTGTATATTTAAATTGAACAAGCTTGCATTCACTTTTGATTGTTACATGAGAATGTATACCACATGCTAGTTTTGCAATTGCAAACTTTATGGAACATCGCCTCTCAGACAGCTGAGAGCACTGGATTCAGCCTTGTATATTAGCGATTTTAAAAAATCTGATTTGGGAATTTTAAATGCAACTCTGACCACGATCAGCATAACCTGTGAAGACTGATCCTGCTTAGAGGCAGCTGGGTGCAGTGTTAAGAACAAGAGTGCTGGAGCATGACTATTGGTGTTTCAATGACAGACCTACCAGGTATTTGCTCTGTAGTCTTAGAGAAATTCCTTAACCTCTCTGGTCTCAGTTTCTCCCTCTGTGAAAATGACAACAATGACAGTACTTATCTCACAGCATTGTTATAAAGCTTAAAAAGTAATAAATATAGCCCTGGCTGGCGTAGCTCAGTGGATTGAGCACAGGCTGTGAACCAAAGCATTGCAGGTTCAATTCCCAGTCAGGGCACATGCCTGGGTTGCAGGCCACAGCCCCCAGCAAATGCACATAGATGTTTCTCTCTCTGTCTCCCTCTCTTTTTCCCTCCCTTCCCTCTCTAAAAATAAATAAAATCTTTAAAAAAAGTAATAAATATAAAGTACTAATCCATAGTAGGCACATTAACTGTTAATTCATTATGACTAGCTTGAACATTTTCTTCTCTCTGATAAAACTAGCTATACTACTTAAGTGAACCTTCAAAGGACTTGACAAGTATTTAAATTTGACTTGCTAACATAAGAGCCAGAGTCAAATATCTCTGTATTCTGTATTGTCTATAGAAATGGAACTTGGAAAAGAATGTAAAAATTTTCATTACAGCTGTTTCTTCCATCCAATGAGAATTACTAAAAAAAAGAGAGTTTTTCCAAATATGTCTTCATTTCAATAAACGTGCATTTAACACCTACTACATACAAAGCTTTGAGCTAACCTGAGGCAGGGAAACATAGTAAAAGTAGCTATGGTCCTTATCCTCAAAGAGTTATCCTATAGTTAGCAACAGAGATCTTAAAATATCAAAAGTTAATCATACCAAATACTTTTTTAAAAGATGTTTTAAGAATTAATATATAAGGAAAAATCATTGTGAGACTATATAATTAAACACCTAAAGGGTAATATAAACAATAAGTGTACTTATTCATATCTGTTTGTTTAATCATAACCTTTAATTATAAAATATGTGAAGATTCCATGCTAAGCATTTAGAGATGAGTAAAATCTCCATAGTTGGGTTAGTCTACGAGGGCTTCTTAAAGAAAGTGGTCCTTGGGAAGATCTTGAAGATTAAGTTCCAACTGCCTTCATCTCTTACACCACAGGAGGCAAACACAAGGTCCGAGGGCCAAATCCCGCCCTCCACCTTGTTTTATCCAGCCCAGCACCTTTTTTTTCTACCCAGTGGCAGCACTGAGCTCCCTGCCCCTAGTTAAGGAGTAGTTACATTTATACAGTCCTAAAATCACATTTGGCCCTTTGAAGGCAACTGTGAGGCTGATGTGGCCCCCAGTAAAAATGAGTTTGACACCCCTGTCTTACACTGTCTCTCAAGTGTTAATAAGCTTTTCACATAATTAAATTGCAGGTGGGTATAATTTAAGGGTTCAACCATTGAAATCATGCTTCATTACTATTCTGAACCACCCTGCAGTAAGCTGACTGAGATTTCATTAAAAAGCAGATGGAATTAGTAGTAGATCATAAGCTTGATCATCTCAATAGTTCTATGTTTATTGATGACCAAGTTAATATCTTCTCTCTCCAAAAACACTAAACCAAAACAAAACGAAACAGTGTGTCCTGGGCGCTAAGGGGAAAGAAATGGATTTGTTGTTGGTTCCTGGCCTCCAGCTCCTCACAGAACATGTAACAAATAGTTTTTATGCTTTATGATACAGGCCGTGATAAGAGCGGGCCAGAGCCGTGATGAATGGGGGGAGCAGTGGGGTGTATGTGTCAGGGAAGGCTTCAGACGGGAGCCAGGGTTCTCCATTCTCCGCATTCCTGAGTGGAGGCCAAGTGAAAGTTTTGAGTTAACTCAGAGTGCTTCACAAGTTTTTACTTTCCACCGAATCTAAAGCCATGATCAGTGAGTAAAATTTGTTAAGATCAGTATCATTCAGCCAGCAGTCTGTGGGACAATCACTCTTTTTGACTGACACTTTAGTGTCATTAGAGTTTATTGCAAAAATGACTTAGGTAGTTGGCAGATACTCTAAATCACAAAAAGTGCCACAAAGTAATAATTGATACAAGCAAAAGCTGTGTCCCTCTACATTTAAGAGAGATTTTTAAAACATTGTTCATTTCTTTTTTCTTGCTTTCATCATTTGTGCATGTGCCAGGTTCTATACAAAATTTTTTGGCTGATTTGGGAATGAACAAGCACACTTTATTTCTTCATGGATTCTTAAAGTCCAGTATTTTGTATTTAGTTGTCTTGCAGATTCTTGGAGTTCAATAGTTGGTAAGAATAACTATTTCCTAGGCAGAAATGTTCACCATTGCTATTTGGTCTTGGATTCAGAGACAGCCTACACTTTCAAGTACTATCTAATTCATTAAATATGAAATAGATTTAATTGAAAAAACATAAAAATAAACAGGCTATAAGTCCTTCAACTTAAGGACCACACAGTCTATATTCAAATGATAAATAGGACATTTATTAGAATATTGCTGCAAAATGCAGTCACTGAAATTTTAAGTGATGATTAAGAAACTGGGGGGATTTCTGAGAACACTATTATTACCACTATTCCCAGTAATAATGACTGCCGAGTGCTTTATGTTTAAGACTCACTGCAGGTGCATAAGCATGTACAATCACCCCTATTTTCAGAGGAGGAAACTGAGGCTGAGAAGTGTTGAGTGACTTGCCTTCTGTGAGGAAGGATCCATGAGTGGTAGAGCCTGGGCTGTGTTTGATCTCCACTCTGTCAGGAGTTCAACAGAAAAGAGACATTTCAAAGTGATAAACAAGGGAAGAATTAAGATTGCTTAGCTGATATGCAGTGAATTTTAATCAGTCTCTCTCTCTCTCTTTTTTGAGAAGCATATTTTTCCCTGTAGCCTCGTGGTCTAGGTAGCTTGGGTGCTAATCATCAGGGAAGCTAGCAAATACATATCTCAGCACAGAGCATACCTCTGGAGAAACAGCACAAAGATTGTCCTCTCTTCTACTGGAATCAAGACGTAAAGCACTGGATCAGGTACATATGCAATATGTACATTACATAAAGAAAAGGTATAACTTAGTGCTAAAGGCAGTGTGGCTAGTGATTACATAACTCCTATCATTGCTTACGTTAGGCAGGGGGCCTTCGGAGAAGACCCCGTCTCAGAGCCTGACTGAGTGACGGGAGAAAGAGAGCTGCAAAGATGAGCTGCAGCGTTTTTCCGGAAGAAGCTGGACCTGAAGGTGGGAGTTAGTGAAGGGCTTTGAGAAACGTGCTTAAGAGAGCAGAAGGGATTAGTAGGGTAGTTGAATATAAGACAAGTGAGGTTTTTACCTCCTTAAAGAAATAATTTGAAGCAGAATAAAGGTTTTTTTTGTTCCTGATTCTAATGTATGAGTGAGATTCTACTATAATGCCTCATGAAATACTAAATTCATGCCATAACAGGTTTTTTTTTTTATGACTTTAACTGGTTTAACTTAAAAACAAAGATGGCCAGATCAAATGTTGAGATCTGGGTATGGGAGTGTAAACTGGTAGAGCTATTTTATTATTCATAAAAATAGTCTTATCCCAAAATGCCTTGAAAACAGAGCCTGAGTCAAGAATTAAAAGGTAATACTGTATTTAGGGGGTAAAATTCCAGGGCAGTAAAACGGAGAAAAGAGGAAGTGGCATTGTCAAAGATGGGGGAGGAATGCAGAGTGCTGTGCCACTGCTTTATAATGAACCTAAATGAGACGAGGACTGTGTCCTGAGAGGGACACTCGCTTGGCCACACAGCATATTTCCGATGAGACTGTATGGTGAAATAACCTCGGAACAGTCAGTGGGAGTGACAAGATGTCCAAATGTTTACATCTCCCCTTTTTTCATTGGTCAAATTTTATCCGTTGGAATACCCCACCCCCAACACACACATCCCTTAGACAGCTGTTCAGAATCCAGATTGTGTATCTCTCGATATGGTGTTATATTCAAATCTAGAATTGGTGAGAGAAACTAGGGATTCAGGATTTGCGGCTGGTCTAAAAGTTGACTCTAGACAATGGACCAGCAGAGTTGAATGACAGAAACACTGATTCTAAAGAATGTGTGCACCCATATGTTCATTGTAGCATTATTTACAATAGCTAAGGTTTGTTAGCAGCCCAAGTGCCCATCAGCAGATGAGTAAATAAAAAAGCTGTGGTACATTTACACAATGGAATACTGCTCAGCCATACAAAAGAAGAAAACCTTACCTTTTGCAACAGCGTGGATGGACTTAGAGAGTATTATGCTAATTGAAATAAGTCAGAGAAAGACCAACACCATATGATTTTTTTACTTTCTTGTGGACTCTAATGAACAAAATCAATAACTGAATGAAATGGAAACAGACTCACAGACACAGAAAAGAGACTGAGAGCTGTCAGAGGGGATGGGGTTGAGGGGCTGGGTGAAAAAGGTGAAAAATGTGAAAGGATTAAGCAAAAACAAAGTTTACAGGCACAGACAATAGCAGGGTAATCATGTTTATATTTTAAATCATAGAAGGTGAAGATAATACAGAAGAAGACACTGACTTAGCATAGCAATTTTTCGTGCAAAAATTCTGGTTATTGCTGTGAAAATCTGGAGGTGATAGCTCCAGATTGAATAACTTTGTTCAGTGAAAGCAGCTGTCATTGTAAATTACTTTTGGAAGAAATGTGAGACATTACGAAGACATGATGGAGTCCATCTTGGGTGTCTAGTTTTACAACAAGGCTAAAAACCCCCCAAACACTACAGCAAACAATATTGTCTTCGTGCCACTAAATAGGGCCCTCCAACCACCATTCATAAAGGTAAGAAGAGAGCTGATTTCCAATAAACATTCGCAGAAGTTCCGCTCCCTTGATTCCCAAAGGCTCACGTGGGTGTGAAAGCTCCTGCAGGAAGCATCTGCTGTGCTGCGTGTCTGCAGGGCCCTGGGCTCTACATGAACGGAATGTCTTTGCTTCTCAAACACGTTCAAGGGAATGAGTTTAACATCCACACGTTAAAGCCCACTTTATATACTGCTCTATAAACTGCATTTAGACATTTAGGTATCAATAAAGAAGAAGGTATGCTTCCTCTCTGTTATTTGAAAAGATGTGTTTAGGATTCCCAGGGGAGATGGAAATTTTGAGCATATTCAATAAAGGTAGGAAGGGAGTTGTTTAGCTGTGGGCCACACATACTCCCAGCATTTGATCAGGAGTCATCGGAGGAACAAGTTGTGAGCTCACACATCAAATGATGTTACCTCAATACTTGTCTCTGCTTTTTTGTGCAGTGAGCAGCTAAAAATTCTGGTCATTGCTGTGGAAATCTGGAGGTGATAGCTCCAGAAAATCTGGAAGATGGTAATAATGTAATAGATTATTATGAAGCTAGAAAAGTAGGTTTTTGGCAATTAGAAACTAACCAGAAAAAAGTATAATTAAATAAAGTGTGATTAATTGAATAGATGGACAAATGATCACACTGTCCATTGATAACTTTCTGAACTCTAGTTCTATAGAAATATAGAATGTTGTATGGTTCTCATTATTTGTGATAACTGAAACTTTCAGCTGAGGAGAAAAAGTAGTCTGATTGTTTTTGCATTGTTTACTTAAAAATTTTTTAAAATTTTTATTTATCTTATTTTTAGAGAGGAAAAGGGATGGAGAAAGAGGGACAGAAACATCAATGTGTGGTTGCCTCTTGAGTGCTCCCTACTGGGCATCCAGCCTGCAACCCAGGCATATGTTCTGACTAGGAATCGAGCTGGAGACCCTTTGGTTTGCAGGCAAGCACTTTGTCCACTGAGCTACACCTTCCAAGGCTGTTTTTGCATTTTTGTAAGTGTAGACTGACTCTTTGTCAACTACATATATCAAAATTCTTTCCGATTATAGGCATCTATATAGGATCTCTGTCCAAGATCTTGATTTGTCCTTTCTAAAAACAATCTCTCAGGCTAGGTCTTGATGTCTAAGTTTTTTTACAGTAAGAAAGACTTATCTCTCAGTTGTTGAAGCAAATTAAAACAGATATAATTCAAGTCACTTTCTTCTGCACCTCCTCATGACCCGTAATGACCCTTAATTGTATTTTCCAATTTATCATTTTTTGATACATCATATGTACCACTATACATTTAGCATTTCTTATATATATTATTTTTCTGCTTAAACACCAGTAATGTAGTGCTTTCCCAGTGTCCCACATACATTATTCCCATATAATGCCAACAAGGCCTCAGTGCTCAAATGCTTTTGGGAATTGCTCTAAAATGTCTTTCACTCTCAGGGATTCCCAACATTAGCATATTAAAGGCCAATAGAAATCCTGGAGCAAAAAAAATAAATAAACTTTTTAACTTTGTTTAACCCAAATGGTACCAAAATTATTTGAACTTGGACCCTTCTTTCTTCATTGGGAATGTTCTTTGAAAAATGCAAATCTAAAGTATTCAATTACATTTTTAAAATCTTCAGAAGATCTGTTAGAGCTATAAGGAAGGCATGACATCAAAAAGTCTAATCGTTTTCACTTTACAAACAGTATAACTGGACTTACATAGGGCAAGAGACTTACCATAAGTCTCTTAGCAAAACTTTTCAAGTTAGCAAAGACACAGCATTTTAATCTCAATCTCAAAACCTGTACTTCTTGTCATCATATTCTGCTTTCTTTCAAAATAAGTTCTGGTAGCTAAAGATTCCATTTTCTACATGTTATCTATCATCTGTGCCTTCTTATTTGGAATGCCATAGTAATATATGGGAGACCATGGTTCAGAATTATTTATTTAGAATTAAGTATTAACACTGAATGGAGTCCTAGGTGGACAGTAGTGAGCATGAGCCACAGTTTTTGCTCTCATGAAGCTCATTGCCTAGTTGGGGTGGTCATTTATAAAACAGGCAAATCAGCAAATAGATGATTACAAATCTGGACAGAGAACAGGAAGCTGCATACTGAGTTCTGTGATTAGGAATGAAGGGGAAACTTACTTAGATAGGGGTCTCGGGAAGGTGTGTAAAAGAGAGAAAACATTTAAACCAAGAGAAGATCCTGCTGTGCAAAGAACCAAGGACAGAGCTTTCTAGATAGGATACTCACGAAATGTGAGGGCTCTAAAGGTAGGAAAGAGCTTTTCAGGAGTAAAACATTGGACCACATGGCTTGAATTAGGGAAACCTGGTTGGAAGTTTAGAGACTTCAACTGAGGATATATGATTTAGCTCATTGTAGACCACAGCAAACAACTGGATCGTAAGGAGGATAGAAAGCCATAGCTTCAAGCTATGAACTGGTGACCCTCTGATGACTACTCTAAAGAACTTCACAGATGGTACAGTGGAGGCCAGGCAATCACTTCAGTGGAATTCCGAGATCACATTTCCCACCAGCTCAGCAGATCAAGGGACTACTAGCCTTGTGGAAGAACATGGAAATACTTGTTGATGGAGCATGTTTGTGGCTGATAATAGCGACTTGATGTGGAGAGCACCAGGTTAGAAATGGTGCTGTCAGCAGACAGTATGGGAGGGGAGAAGGCATGGCTAGTGATGGAGATGAGATAGCAGAGAGAGCCTCCTGTGATTGTTGCTGTTGATCTTGGAGATGAACCTCTAGCCTTCAGCCACAGTGAAGTGGTCAGAGATAACAATGGCATAGTTGTTAGGCGGGAACTAAAAAGCTTCTTGCATGAACTTCATATGAGGTGGTTCTGAAGGGTACATGATGAGAAGGGGCTTTGCCACATGGCTGGCAGGGCAGGTAAACGTGATGTGGCTATGCTTCGCATCATGATGCAGGCTGGATGGAGGAGCTTCAGTGTGAAACAGACCTTTTTGGTACACACTTTCATCCTTCAAATAAGGATTTCCCTGAGACATTCTGATTATGTCCATTTCCAACATAACAGTTGTATTTTCTTTTCATCACAGCAACTGAATAAACTTCCTCTGCAATGTAAGCTCTATTTTCTGAGTCATTATTTCAAATTATTTTTCCCATACAGATTTCCTTCCTTCCTTCCTTTCCTCTTTCAGTGTTTATTGATTGTCAACTTTGCGCACACGTGGTCCTTGACAATGGACACAATGGAGATAATGAATAAGATAAAAAAAGATTCCTGCTTGCTTGGAGCTGGCATTTTCTAGGTGTATCTCCCGATATTAAGTGAGAGTTTTCACTGCAGTAGCAGAATTATCTGAGGTTTATAATATTAGAAATTTGGAATGGAACCAAAATTTTATTTTATATCTGCAAGTGATTCATATTACCAAAATATCACTTTCATTGTGATAACCGAATATTAGGAAGAGCTAATCAATCACACAGTTATTCTGTCGTTAAGCAAGAGAACATCAGGATTATTTAATTCCAAATTCGTGACTCCAAGGTCTATTTATAAAGAAGATATGTGTCTTAAAATTTTAGAATAACTGAATGTGGACAAAATAAAACAAAAGTTAAATCAATGATGATATGATGCAATGCTGTGTATCTGTTAAACACCATGCTTTTACAAACTCATAGGTACAGAGAGCAAACTGACAGTTGGCAGGTGGGAGGGGAGTTGGAGGCCTGGGTGGAAAAGGTGAAGGAATCAAGAAGTACAACTTTGCAGTTACAAAATAGTCACCGGGACATAAAGCACAGCATAGGGAAGGTAGTTGATCATATTGCAATAACTTTGCAGGGTGTCAGGGGTATATTTGACTTATTGGGGGATCACTACATAAGTTACATAGATGTCTAAACACCGTGAGGGGCACCCAAAACTAATATATTGAATGCCAACTCTAATAGAAAAATAAAGAAATAGAAATAAAAGATAAAAATTATGCTTATAAAGAAGCAATATTATGTGGTATTAAGACTATAGGCCCTGGGGGCAAACACTTTGTGACCTTGAGGAGGTACAACATATCCTTTCACAAAACAGGTTATGGCTTTCTCTCCAGGCCTGTACATGTTAATCACCCTCATCCATGTCCACAATTGCTTGGCTTCAATTGTATTATATAATGCATTGAGCCATCCCCTTGTTCACTGATATTTGCACTGTTTCCCATATAGTGCTGTTTATAAACAGTGCTTACACAGACATCGTTGCACACGTATTCTGGTGTACACGGGCTGACATTTTAACAGGATGGAACATGAAGTGGGATTGCTGACCAATGGTTCTGTGCATTCATAATTTTGAGGTAGTGTCGAACTCCTAAAAGTTTGAATGATTTTTACTGCCCACAGTGATGAAGTTCATTTCCCCAGGCCCTACAATTTAGTACTATGCTTCTGTTATGTTATAACATGACCAAATTTGTACATGCATTAAATCTCCTTGGTAACTGTCACTTTTCGCTCTCTATTCCTTGCTGAGTTCATTACTGACTCTCTTTGCTTTGCCTTTCTGATGCTCATAATGGCAATATCAACAGAATTTTTTTTTGCTTGGTATTAAATAATGCAGTGTCAAATGTTAGCATTGCATCTGGCATAGTAAAACACTCAGCAAATGTTCTAGTGCCAACTGTGGAGGCAGACTGCTCATGTTCCTATTCCCGCCCGGCAATTTACCAGCTGTCTTGACCTCTCTGTGTCCCAGTTCACTCATTTGGAAAAAAGAGGAAATAGTTGTACCCACCTCCAGGGGTTGTTGTGAGTGATGTCAGAATACACAGTAAGAGTTTCTGGCACTTAGAACACTTTTATAGTGATCAATTAGTGATCAATTGTATTATTATTTTAAAGTATAATTATTCAACATTCTCTCATTTCTCAATTTTTCACTGCTATAAAAGTTGTTGCAGAGACATTCTGTGTAAATTTTGGCACACATTCCGATTATTTCATTAGTATAGAACCCTAGGAGTGACATTTTTGGATCAAAAAGTATACAAGAATGTTTATTATTTTAGGGCTCTTGAGAAGTTATACTCAAAATTCTTTCAGAAAATTTAGTTATTGATTCATTTTTACCAATTTATACTCCCACTGACAGTGGACAAGCCAAGGCTAGCTCAATACAATCCTGTCAGTGTTCCAAAGGACAATATTGATTTTTATCTTTTTAACCTAATAGTAGAGTTAGTATCTCATTTTTGTTTTTATGTGCATTTCTATAGGTGGTAGAGAAGTTTAACCATTTTTCTTTCATATGGTTGTCATTTGTATTTTTAATGAAATATTTGTAGTGTTTATCTGGTGTGTAATACAGTTTTAGTTTATATTTACTAATTCACAATAGATGTTTAGACATTACTCTGGCCCTGACAATATTGTATGACATAAATATTCAATCATACCTTTCTAGAAATTCTTTATGCCCCTCTGCAAACTACCAAAATTCTTCAGTTCCTTGGTTTCATATTCCTGAGAGGGTACTCTGGCAGTCAAGCTCATATTTTTGAACTTAATGATGCACTCCAGACTATAGAAGAATATGTATCTCATAAATCTTATATTCTGATTCACCAATGATGGCCAAGGGAAAAGTGATCACATACTACAGAGGATAACTGTACACATCGGTTGTTTGTACGAAAGGCAGCTTCCCTTACGTGGGAATATGCAGGCCATAAAACACATCTAGTTTCATATCACACAGATTTTATTTTTCTGAATAGTCAATTTTCTCAACATCTTCATTGAATTATTTACTTCTTTCTCCCATTATTTATACACCTTTATCAAATATTAAGTTCTTCTATACACTAAGGCTTATTTTGAGGTAATGTATTCTATTCCATTGATCTATCTGTTAATTCTTATACCAGTTACGTTTGGATTATGTTTTTATTTCTATCATACAATCTGGATTTTGTTGGTTGCATCCCTGTGACCTAATTTAAAATGTTCCTCTGTCCTCTATTTCCCGAAATTTTGTAATTAGATAGAAATGCTTGATTGGATGCATTTCTTTTTCAAGCACAATGGCTTCCCTGGTGGGGGTAAGTTCTCCCGTCAGGAACTGCGTGACGTCAGTATTTCATCAGGAGCAACACAACGGTGATATTGTTACTTTACTTTACTTATTTATTTAACTTTTATTTTTAAATTTTATTCTATTTTATTTCATAATTTTTATTCACCTATTCACTTTCTTTTTATAAGAAGAACATTTCCCTCATTTTTCCTTTGGTTATCTTGAGATGAAATACATATAAGAAAATCATGATAAATACTTTTTTATTTACTATGTCACTATTTTTGGTCTGTTTAAAATGTAAAAGTTTGAATAAGACTTTAAAGTCTGTGAAGATGGTACTTCTATACACTTTTAAAATTTTTCTAACAGCTTCTTTTTACTTCTATGGCACTAGTAAAGTACTCTTCTTCTGTCATTTGTATTTCCTATATTTGGATAACTAGATCTACTGTAAGTTAGTAGTAGTACTAATATAGTAGTATTCAAACTATTTAAATACCTTGAATAACATTAATATAGTACTATTTGGCACACAAGCTTTTGTTATATCTTTAATGTCCTTTTTATTAATCCAAACTTACATCCTTTGTCAGGAACTGGGAGGGGCAAATTTTATTTTATCTAAAACTAATAGTGCCATATTACTTTAATTTGATTTAAATATTTCTGACAAATTATGCTCATCTTTCTCTTTCATTTTGTTATAAAATAGTAAATTCTCATTAAAATTTAAAATAATACAAAATGTATGCAGTGAAAACAAAGATTATCTTCCTCTAACACTAATTTCTTAGGATAAACATTGTCTACCAGTTTGGCATATATGGTGTTGGATATTTTTCTATATACATATAGATATACAGACATATAGTACACATGCACATATTTTTATATAAAATTTAGTCATGTATAATATTCTATAATTTACATTTACCTTGGTGTAACATATCATGGGCCTTATCTCAGTTTTACCAGTCTGCTCTTGATGAACAAGTTGGTTTTCTTATAAATTATATAACAATAAACATATCTATGCAGATGCGCCTATGTGAGTATTTCTCAAAAATAGAAATGCTAAGTGTGTATATACTTCAAATATTTTTAAGCACTGAACAATTGCATTCAAAATAGGTGGTAATCCTTCATTCCAAGTATGAGTGTGCCCTTTGCCTCACACCCTTGCCGACACTATATATCCATTCTTTTAAGATGTTTGCCAATTTGATAGGGGAAATGGTGACTTGTTATTGTTTAATTTGTATTTTCCTGCTTCCTAGAGTGTTGAAAACTTGCATTTGCTCCATTGTGTTCATACATCGTATTTGAATTGTCAGCTCACATCCTTGGCCTGTATGTCTTCTGAGGTATATTCTTGACATGTTGGCCAAAATTTAGTTTGTGGCTGCTCACCAACTTTTAAGTATGGTTAACCTGAAAGTGTGATGAAAGATTTGGTTATTATAAGACAGCAGGAAGTTTGAATTTGGCATAAATGGGGAAGACAGTGAAGGGCAAATATTTTGTGTTAATGAGCATAGCCTAAATGTTTTGACTACGACCCAAAGAGGGAAAAAAGCTTAATCTTCTGTGAAAATTCAAGAGCTTACTCTGGGGCATGAAGAAATGTAAGTAGAAGCTCCTTGCCTCTTCTTTTACCTCACAAAGGATGGCAAACTACATGTGGTATATGCAGTTAGCAGCAATGTTTTTCATAGGAAACTCCTGAAGTGGATGCCCGCTGCTCCACGGCGACTTGTTAGACAGTGCGGGCAGCAGAAGTCCGGCCTGCACTCCAGTACTTCTCTCTTCTGCTCTCACGGTCAACGTCACTCGGCACTCCTGGCAGTCTTTCCTCTTGAACTTGCATATGACGATCACAGTTCTTTTTAACATAGTTCTCTAGGTTCATCTCTAATTAATGTGCATAGATAATCCAAGAGAAATTGACTTACAGTCCCCATCGTGTACCCAGGCTCATTAGAAGGTAAGCTCCAGTAGAGCATGGATTTGTCTGTCTTGCTTATTGGTGTTGACAACAAAACCTAGAACACACTAGACACTCAATAAACATTTATTAAATGAATGGACAAGTAATAAATTCATATAAAAATTTTCAAAACAGATTCAAATACTATTCACATTTACATAGCACTTTAATAAAGCACTATGGGTTATTTATTTATGAACATTTTAACTTCCTAGCCTCTATACTAGTTCCAAGGTTACTGAGGACAATTTTTGTTCTTGATACTCTTTGGATATTAAAAGCTTGTTGTAACAATGTTTTTTGTTTTGTTTTTTTTACTTAAAAATAGAATTCTGTTGAATCGTTACAAACAATAGCAATTACAACAGAAACATTACTGGGAAATGGCTGTGTTTTCAAACACCTTCGGCATTGTCAGTATGATTAGCATCCTCTAGTTCCACTCCTCTTGAATTTAAAATTTGACTTTAGACCAAACTTGACAGCAGGTATGCCTGTGACTAAATTGATCTAGATGGTAAAACTTACACCCTATTTTTCTAAGATCACCATCTTTTCTGATCTGTACATGAACGTGATGCTGGGAAATGTGCTTTCCAGCTGGCCTGAGCAAAGATCAGGCACGGTTTGGTTTCTTTCTTCCCTTCTCTCTCTCTTTTCTTTCTTTCTTTCTTTCTTTCTTTCTTTCTTTCTTTCTTTCTTTCTTTCTTTCTTTCTTTCTTTCTTTCTTTCTTTCTTTCTTTTCTTTCTTTCTTTCTTTCTTTCTTTCTTTCTTTCTTTCTTTCTTTCTTTCTCTCTCTCTCTCTTTCTCTCTCTCTCTCCCCCTCTCTCTCTCCCTCCCTCTCTCTCTCTCTTCTTTCCTTCTACCCTTCTTTCATCACTGAAGTTTTGGTGCTGACACAGATCTGAGCAAACAGAATTTATGAAATTTGGTTTGAATTGCTTGAAAGTTGCAGCTCAGTTAGAAATCCAGGAAATTGAGAATAAGACTAAGGAGGAAAAGAAAATCATTTCCTCTGGAGATCAGAAGCAGTCCAGGTGTGTGGCGGGGTGTCAGCTTTCCCTCACCGGGAGCTCTGGTACACAGGGCCACTTAGTTTATAGCCTCAGCTTTATTAATTTTCCAGACTTCTTGGTTGCCTTCCTCATCAATCTTATTTGAAAACTAACAATGTCTCAAACATTCATTTTCAAATCATGTCTCACTATTGTGTAAAAGTTTCTAGTTTACAAAGTGGAAACTATACTCATTTAATTCTATTAGGGAAGTGTTTCTATCATGATTTAGATGCCCCACCCAAAAAACCAGAATGAGGAATGTCGTGAGTGCCCTTTGCCACAAGGTCACATGGGTATTAAGTGGTAAAGATCTATTTTTCCCTCTTCAAACGGAATGTACTTTTCAGTAAACCACTTCTGCTTAAAATCACATAATGGTGACTCTTTATTAAAAAAAACCAAGGGTACACCTTGAATACAGGAAGGAGATAGTTTTTATAGCCACTTAAAATGAATACAAAAGTGACCAGATTGTAGGTATTTCCCTTGTGAGGGTTTTATTTATAAATATCTCATAGATATGTGAATACTTCCTGTACTGTGTTGTTGGTAACTTGGTTGCCCCCCTCTTTGTTGAAGGTTTGGAGGCTAAGATTGAAGCACCTCTTCCTCACGGCCGAACTCAGTTTGCAGGTCAGATCATTTCCTGGCTAGAAGTGAGAGAAGCACTCCAGTAACTTGGTGACAGTAACTATTTGACCAGGCATGCACAGTAATCATTAGATTATTTATGCCTTCTACAATGGAATTTAATCCAAAGACTTTTACAGTCCCCTGTCTTCCTAGTAATTAATCTATAAAATCATGCAAATGTAAGTGCTTAGAATCCCTAAGAATGTATAATTATTTTGTATTCCTTAGCAGTGGCATGATTATTTTACTATGAATGAACTCCAGTTGCACCAAGACTGAGTTTGTGGAATATCCAGAAACTTGGATTTCTAAATGATGATCATTGCATTTTTCAGGACCTTTTCCTGGTTATGAAATCCATGAAAGTTTTAAAGACTGGTTTTCATTACAAGATGGGAAACACCTTTATAAATATGGTTAAGAACTGTTACAAATCTTCTATTTGAAATTGGTCCTCAAGACGCAAGCCTGGGGGTTGGGAGAACGTTTGCTTTTTTGCATGATAACCTACCTGTCTACAGATGGCAAAGCATGGCATTTGTGGTTTTATAGAATCCCACAGATTCCCATTCTTCCTGAGAATGGGGTTAAGTCTGCTGGGACACAACACTGCGGCCTGGAGAGTTTTTGAACCTCTGCATGAAGACTCCGGCACCCCCGTTATTCTGAGGAAGTCCAGGTGACTTAAAACAGGATAGCAGCACTGATTCTAGTACATGCTGATGACAGTATTGAAACCAAGACTAGCTAATCCT
The DNA here is from genome assembly GCA_004024845.1 of Tonatia bakeri. Taxonomy (NCBI): domain Eukaryota; kingdom Metazoa; phylum Chordata; class Mammalia; order Chiroptera; family Phyllostomidae; genus Tonatia; species Tonatia bakeri. The sequence continues at coordinate 153,608 of PVIA01001182.1, read as the reverse complement.
AACGGCACCTGAAAGGTTCTGGGTACTTTTATTAACTGAAAATCAATCCTCTTGTGTGATTCAATTAAAAACATCAATAAAAATCTTATTTCAAAAGTCACAAGTAGAGTATCTAGCAGTATAGTTTATACCGAAGATAGAAAACTGCTCGGCCCCCTCTGAATCATTGCCTGTTTTAATAAGTATTCAGAAATTATACTCAGACTTCAAAAGAAATTGTAAGGAATTGTTAGCAGGTTTATTAATGTTTTATGTTTTATTAAAAGTTTGGGTGTACATTTCACAATGAGCAACATCAAAAATCAGACTTTCTGCCTGTAATTTTGCTTCCTCCTGTCTTTCTGCCTTTGGGATTCACTCTTTTCCTTTCATCAGCTGCCATTTTCAGCAGCATGCAGTAATTTCATGGCTCATTGCAAGCGCTGAAAACCTTTGAAACCACAAATGCTAACCTACCTGGCCTGCAGCCATTTAGGAAGAGATTAATTTAGCAAACAGAAGCAAAACACTTTCTACTTCTAGCCTGTGCATAATTTCACTTCTATCTATATTTATTTTACAGTGAGCAGCGTAATGACAATTTCAGTAATTGCAACTCTATAAAAATTTGCCTACCTAGCTTATCTCGGTATCACAAGACTGTGAGTCAGTCAGATTAGAAAAAGTACAGCATGTGAAACAGCACTGGTTGCCTTCCAAAAATACGAGCCTTCTATAAAAACTCAAGTGATGCTTTGCACTTGTTTGTGTTCTTATCTATTGGGCAACGGTTTCTTCCTGATGTTTTGATTGGGATGTGTGCATTCCTCTTTAATTCATGGTGATTTATGGGGGCACTCTCCTTACAAACAGACCAATGTATTGGAAGACTAGGAGCGCCAGCCCGTTTCTGCAGACTTTGTTATAAATGGCTGTTATGTTGCTGTCGAGCAATTTGAACAGAAGAGAAAGTCCATCTGGGACAAATTTAAGCTATCATGCTTGGAAAGATTTCAAGGACTAAATTAGCCCACAAACTGTTAGCTAAAAATAAAAAAAGTTTTATTGTTTCTTGCCTAACTTAAAAATCCCCCCATTGAAATTAACACCAATTATACCTATTGTATATGCATATGTATTGTTTCCCCTACGGAATCGTTTGTTGCTTCTTTTTATTCATTTGTACTACATGCACACATGCACTTGTGAATTGTTTTGCAGATAATGAACCCATAGATAAACAATGACTTAAGCAAAATAATATTTAAGAATTAGGAGAAGACATAATGGAAGTCGAAGTCAGCCAATATACCAAACAAAATCATTTACACTATTTAACCAGCAAGAGGCCTCGTGAAGGAACTAAATACAAGGGGGAAGAATAGAATTCACTATAAAGCTGTTGACATCAAGCCTTTTTGCTGGGGTTTCTTATTGAGAGGGGTTTATATGAATGTAAAGGATAGGGCAAGAATGTCCTATTGCTAAGTGATTCTTTTCTTAAATCAGCTACTGGGCAGACCTCTCTTGGTAAGTGTTGTAGAAGAAAGAGTAATTCAGAAATGAAAATTAAAGGTTGAAAATTGAATATTATGGCTTCGTTTTTCCTCAAGAAGAAAGGGATTTAGGAGTCATTAAGTGACCTTGATGTATGGGATGGTTTCTCCAGTGCTCTGGGAAAAGGCCATTGCTCACTATCCTGGGTTGCAAAAGCCTCGCTGCCTGGAAAACAGGGCGATACAATGAAATGGAGAGAGTGGAGAACAGCCAAGCTGCACTTCACAGGAGGCATGCTCCTGGGTGCTGCAGCTTTTCCTTTTTACACAGTACTTATTCTCAGCTAATAGCAATTGAGCATAATTTTCTACTTCTTTGCTCAGATTTGAATATTCTCACCCTATAAATGAAACTCTATGACTTTAAACTTGATTATGCACTATTTTTGTATTAGCTAATTCATTTAAGCATACAGATACACAGACGGCAGTGGGATGACTGGCCAACCCCCACAGATGTACACCTCCAATCTGCCATCCCATAACATTCATAAAATATGTCAACACATCCTGGACTTTTTCCATGGTTTATGTTATACTATTGGTGTGCACGGCACACTGGCAAAATATTTCATGTTGAAATTTGTGGTAGTAAAAAAAGGAGAAGGGAATTCTTTCTATGTTTTGAGGCCATTTGCAAAACTATGTGATCAATAATAGCCTTTACCTATAATAAGCACTTAAATCAACACAAACTGAACGAGGGAACACATTCGTGTGCCTGGGTGTTGTATAATAGATAGCCATTCATTTCTTTAAACAATGGATCGTAATTACGCTGTCTTAATGATCATTTCTAAATGCAGTGCACCTTTTCAGTATTGCCTAAAGTAGGGGTGTCAAACTCATTTTCACCGGGGGGCCACATCAGCCTTCAGGTTGCCTTCAAAGGGCCGAATGTAACTTTAGGACTATAAAATGTAAGTACTCCTTAACAGTTAAGTGAGAGCTTGGTGCTGCCTTGGGTGGAAACAAGGTGCCTGGCTGGATAAAACAAGGTGTAGGGTCAGATTTGGTCCATGGGCCTTGTGTTTGCCACCTGTGGCCTAAAGAATCACAGTACCGTATGATAGAATCAAAATAATAAAACATATTCATAACCAATATTGGTTATTCTGCAGACATAGATTTTAAAGCAAATAATGTTGTGACGAGTGTGATGAGCATCACGTGACTACCAAGGATGAAAATTTCACAGCCTTAAGTTGAAAATATTAGATTGTTATTTGTGGAGACAGATTGGTGACTTAGCATTTTCCCTTCAAAACACAGTTTTTGCCTCCTCGTGGTTGGAGGTTGCATCCTGCTGCGCCCGGAATCCGTCGCCCAGGGGCCTGCCCCACTGTGTCCGTCCTCTGGAAGGGAGGGCGAGAAACACCATCTGGTCCTCCGAGAGCCTCAGGTCTTGTGAACCTCCAGTCTATGTCATTTTTCTCATTTTACACCCAAACTTTCAAAGATGACCAAATTTCAGGGGTCATTTTTGTTAATTCTCAAGTATCTGATGACAAAAAATCAAAGAGGTAGCGTGGAGTAATAGAAAGTCTCAGAAGGCAGTTCGGCGGCAGAGTTTGTTTTGATAGTCACCTGCCTCACACAGGTGATTGTCCTCTTGGATGCCCATTGGAAAGATTAATGTCTTTCTAGCCATTCTCTGCTTTGCATTTTTACTTTTAGTTTTTTGAATAATTTTTATTTAGTTAGTTTTAGAGAGAGAGGAAGGGAGGGAGAAAGAGAAGGAAAGAAACGTTGCTGTGAGAGAGAAACATCAATCAGTTGCCTCTCCGACCGAACCCGCAACCCAGGCATGTGCCTTGATCACGAATTAAACCTGAGATCTATTGCTTTTTGGGACAAGGCCCAACCAACTGAGCCACACCAGTCAGGGCTTATTGTTGTTTTTTTAGCCTCAGTTTTACTTCCAGACTGAAAACCACATTTGGGGGCACACCTGAGCCACCTCCTCCTCATGCCCATTAATTTGTTTTGCACACGCTGGTGTTGGCTCCGTGAAGGCAGGCAGAGCGCTCCTGATGGTTTCCCGCTGTTGCCGGCCACAGTGGGTTTGGGCAGCTGCAGAGAACAGCTGTAAGTGAATGAGACTTTGTGATAGAAAAATTAGATTGTTTTATATGTCTTTTGCTTATCATCAAATGCTAGTCCACCCTCATGTGTTATACCCTATAGTTTCATATAAAACTCTCACAATATGAGAGTTTTCAAAGTTATGATTTCAAATATTTGGTTTGCATAGTTCTAATCCAGCTCTTGTGGAAACTGTTCATTGTCTCTCCGTTGCCTTTTCCATTTTCTGGGTCGCCCTCTGAATAGAATCCCTAGTAGATGTTGGTTTCCTTTATTTACATCTTCTGGCAAGGCTCTACGTGAATTACAAATATTACCTATATTTATAGTTCTTATAATCCAGGGTCTGATATTACATTCTAGACAATAGCTAAAAGAATGTTGTCATTACAATAGATTTTTTTTCACTCCTTGCAAGCTAATTATTTCTCCTCCATTGTTAGCAACCTTTCAAGTTTGGAATTAAAAAGATAAAATTAACCAATTTCTTTTGACTTAAAGTATATCAAAGTAGTGTTCAAAATTGAGAAAGTCCCCCCCCCCTTTTTTTTTTGTTCAACATAGAAAACTAAGCAAGAGTTCTTAAATATGTGCAAATTAAGTCTTGGACAATCTGCTATTGAACCTGAAAGTCAGGTTCCATTTTCAATCATCCATAAGTAAAACTGTATATTCTAGACACTGGGGAGGTAGAGGGAATAAAACAGAATCCTTGTGGTAGCTCCTAATCTAAAGTAAAGAGAACCTTTCTTTTCAATAGGAGCTATGTGGATTAAGGCCTTTGGTTTCTTAGGTCCAAACAAGAGCTATAGAATCAGAATTTTCCTCCTATTAATTTGTTCATGAAACATTTTTCTTTTAACCAAAAGACTCTTTTTGTTTGTCTAAGTCAGCAGAGTTAGCATCAGTGCCAGATTACAAGGCTCAGGTTTTGCAGGGCACAGGATATGCACTGTTTTTAATTTTCTGTGTGTTTCTAATTCTCCTTCTGCTACTGAACAAGTAATGTGTTTTTTTTTTTACTAAAAAAAATTGTATCCCATTGAATGAATTATTCAGACAGTAAAAACTTAGAGTCTAAATATTACCTCTCTTCTCATGTTAGTAGTACAAACTGATACAATGAAATATTGCCCATTTTTACTCTAGCTTACTGATGTATTAGATTTCCTCTTTGTTGCTGCCTTTTCTTATATTGGATTGCTTAACCTTCAGTAGAATTGTGTTTCTATCTTCAAGTGAGACTACATACCTTAATCAAAGAAATATCCTATTATTAACAGAATTAGGTAAATGTGTATAAAAACTTTTTAACATATGCCCTTTTAGGCATTTCATAGGAATTTTTGATAGTGGTCATCCCAATTAGGAACCACTGACTGCATTGAATGCTCTCTGTTTTTGTAAATACAAATGTCAAACCTGTAGGCAAACCGCTGTGTGTGTGTGTGTGTGTGTGTGTGTGTGTGTGTATGTGTGTGTCTGTGTGTGTTACAGGATAAGTTTTCAATATATACATGCAAAATATAGCAAGAAAAAATAGTGAAAGTACTGTTTAATTTTCCAATTTGATAATTCAATAAAAGCATGACAATCAAGGCAAACCAGCCTTTTACTATTAAAAAAAAAATGGTTGGTTTCAGGCTAGAGTGTATTGTCAAGACCAAGTTATAAACTTCTGAAAAACAGGAATTATAATGGAATCGCTGCTACAACCTTAAGTATAACAGTGTGAGCAGTACTGCTATTATTTACTATGGTAACATAATAAAAGACAGCACTGTTTGGGCCATTATCCTCACTGCTCTCTTTTCAGTATAAATCATTATATTTATTATCTGTCTTCTTGTATAGGGGGTCATGAGAAAGGCCAATCGAAACCTGAAGAAACCTACATTTCTAAAAGAAATTGGGCCTATTTCTAATTCTTTTTCTTTTTCAAATACAAGGGAACAGAGACTTTTTTGTGAAAAATTGTTTCATGTAAGATTAAAGTGCAGATTATTGGTGAGAAAATGACATTCACTTCTAGGCATCTTGTAGATCCCAGGGAGATAGTGCCAGTTTCTCTCTGATATTTTTACCTTTCTTCCTTGGGGGATGTGTTTCCTGGCAGGTTTTAAGCAGTGAGTGCTGGAGCTTTTATTCTGTTCTGGGGATCTGTATTATTATTTATTTATTGATGACTAAAGCTATGATCTTAGAGAAACACCTCCTTCTAACTGAATTTTATTTAAACACTAGAAATAAGTGTCTTACATAGTTTTGCTTCCTCCTTTTGCAGAAATCTTACAAAATATACACATTTTTTTGGCTTGCATAATTACTTAGGGATATTCGCTGAAATATTTAGTTACACTTTATAAAAATTCCAGAAAAAGGTGATCCAACATCGTTAGTAATTTCATTTCATACTGCTTTTGAATTTGTCCTCACTCACATGGAACTCCAGGTCCCACTGTGAACAAATATGACTTTGCACAGAATGACAGGGTCTCTATTTTCAACTCTCTGAAGGGCAGTCGCGAGCCGGCAGCATCTGGATATAAGGTTTCGAGCACTGGCATGCGTGGAGGCTTGATAGCTGAGGATGAATGGCGGGAATATCGTGGAAGACAGCTCAAGGGGCCCTTTCTTACTTCCAGGAAAAAGAAAAGTAAATATAAAATATGGCTGAAATAATTTTGCCTGGATGGAAGCTGAATCTCCCATGAAACTGCTTCTAACTCAAATAAGGCACATAGGTGGCAGGGCAGTGATAACTTGTATAAGAAAAGAACATTACTATTTATTCACTACATTAGCAATTACTCGTTACCGAGAACTCCAGTCTAGTGAGCACCCTGGAGAAACAAGTTTGGAGGTACTTTTCCCACCAAACCCAAAGCAGGGCTCCTTCCATAATGCGACATGCTACCAGTTGTGGCCGATTCACGAGCCCATGTCCGTATATCCTGAACATGGAAAAACAAAGAATAAATAGGCCACATTAAAAGAAAGGGCAATTTCAAGCTCTGCGTCTCTTTTCTGTTAAATTTTCTTGACTGTATTGATATACTGAACAACTATGTGCTATCAGCTAATGATGGGAATATAATTATCTAGGAAGGTTACTTTCAAATAACTTTTTGAAAATGGAAAAAAATATTTCCATTTTATTTCCCCCAAAATACATTTTGGGATATAAATGGGAATGGGTACATAGGACACAACCATGACTTGGTTTTGAAAGCAGAAACATGACCTTATATGGGCTCCTGAGTAGCTGCTTTTGACCCTGAGGATTCGTCCTTGGCACCCTTTCCTGGGAGGGTCAAGAAGTGTCTGCCGGCAGTTGCTAAGGTTCTAATTCCAATGTCTTGAAAGAGCTACCTGATGTTACAACCCATTTGATTCCGAATGAATGTCCTTTACAGAAGTGACTGCTCCCTTTTGATAGGTCAATCTGGATTTAATTTAAATCTGAATCTGCAATGGTGGCTTCTGGCCATATAAACCCGCTCTCATCACCTTTACCCTTTATCCCTGTTTTTTGCCCCAACAGTGAGTATTCATCTAACTTCTACTCACTTTCAGGTCTCAGTCATGTCTGCATCACTTCCTCAGTAAGCCTTCCAGAACACTCCACATGTTGACGCTCCCCCCAACTCTGTTCCAAGCTGGGGTTACATGTTACTAGAGGACACAATGCTAATCATCATTATATTGCTTCAAAGTTGACCAAACTTCTCTTCCTCCAAATAAGACTGAAGCTCTGAATGTCTTTGAAGGTCTCACTCATCATTGGAATTGCATCCCCTGCTATGTTTTCTTGGTATTTCCCTTTTCTGTGACTTTCAGTGTTCTGTGCCAAGTCGCATGACACAATGAAATCAAAGTAAACAAATGATGAACCTTCAGCACAAATACTTTTGTGAATTACCTGGCAGTTTAAATTGGGGCCTCATTATTGTGGTGATGAATAACAATAGTGATATAGTAGGCAGTTAGCTGTGGGCAGAGTAGGAACAATAGGCCAGGTACGGAAGGTCACCAGGGCGGAAAGCCCCAGGTGCCTAGAAATGTGCAGTTAGAGGGTGAAACCTCACACGGAGGGGCTTCCTCCCCTAGCATACTGCTGACCCTGTGGTTTAGACTCCCTGACCTTTCATATTGCTGGTCATTTGCTTTGGACCTTCCCTTGACCTTTCCTCCCCTGGCACCTTACCAGCTACGCAGTAGAGGCCCTTAGAGAAGGAAAAAGGGGGTCAGAGAATAGCCTGCTACGATTCCCATACAAGCCTGTGCTTGACCATTCCCTTAAGCATTAAGCCTAGAGATAACATCTAGGCCTCAGTTGTGTTTCTGCTCTAGGCCAAAGGCCAGGAGGACCACACTGAGGCTGACATCAGGACCAGCTGCAATGACTAATGATCCTTCACCCTGATGCCTACCAATCAGTGGAGACTGCAACCATAAGGAGACACATCTGGAAACCTGATGAACATTCTATTGAGATCCTTCTGAGACCTCTGGATAAAAGCTCTTGAGATGAAGGACTCAGCACCCGATCTGTCTTTCTCTTCAGCATACCTACACTATCCCCACCCTTTTCTTTCTCCAGGGTGAGCTTTCTCTGTCTTTCTTTCTCCTGAGTTCCAAGGGCCCCTGTTTTGCCTCTGCAACTCTTTTCCTGAGCCCACACAGCCCAGCTGGCTCACCTTTCCTACCTCTGTGACTTTTTAAATAAACTTTCTCTTATAATTTGAGCTCCTTGGCTCTGAATTCTTCCCCAGCCAAACTCAAGTACCAAGGTTGCTGAACTGAAGTCCAGCAATATTCTGGTGTCATTTCACTGCTAGCAATAGTTCAAGGGTTTCCTGGGTTCTAATAACAGTGATTTGCACACAGTATCTATTTAATCTCACAATATGTTCCATGAATGAGGTGTTTTTTTTTTATTCCCAGTTTACAAATGTGAAAAGTAAATCTAGAGATTAGGTAAATTGCCCAAGGTCACCCGGCTAGTCAGTGGTAGAATTATACCAACACCCAGATCTGTCTGATACCCAAATGCATCTTCTTAACCACCACTAGGCTGTCATGACCTTAAAAGACAGGTAGAATTAGACTCTCTCTGCTTTTGACATGCCAGAAGGTATGTAGAACAAGGACCTTGGGCTTTAGTGTCCCCATGCCTAGCCAGCAAGATAAAGATTCCAGCAACTCCACAGGGAAATGAAGTTGCTGTAGATCCTGCTTAAGGAAATTTGGTTTCTGCTATAACTTCCCTTATGGGTTTTTCCATGTTCCCACATAAGGCATGACATGGATTTCTCACTAAGGACTTCAGTACGGTCCACCTGTCTATGTGTAAACACAGTCCGAGTGCACAGCGCAAATTGGTAGACTGTGAGGCATTGGGTGTCCTTTTGCACCATTCAGTGATGGACAGCAGTCCCTGTGGCAGTACCCCTCTGTAGAAGCAAATCAGGTGTGCATGCCTTCCTCCCTTTTTCCTAGAGAACAGTTCCACTGGCGCTTGCCTATAATACATATAAGAGGATTATTTGGATTTTATGTTAAATTTATACTATGTTCTATTTTCCTCCAGGAAAAGGTAATTTATTAAAATATGTTTTGGGGGTATGATGAGTCAATATTAATACTGATGACACAAGGTTATTATCACTTTGACAACTTTGCTTAATTCAGTAAATATTCCTCCGCATGGTAAACATTGGCCACAAAGCCTGTGGTTAATACAAAGTAGGCAAATTGATTGACAAATGGAGTCTGGAGATCCAGGGCTCCATGAGTTTATAGATTAGTAGTTTGCTGATAACTAGTGGTGAGGTGGAGGTGGGGATTCTTATGTAATCTTTAACAGTTAAGTCGATTTTTTAAAATGTTACTTGAGAAAATACTGCTCCTTAACAGGCTCTCAGACAGAACTGCTAATTTGTTCAGGGGCTTTTTGTTGCAAAAGAAAAAAATGCGATGGTTGGTATAAAAGCATTTGAAAAGATTAAATTTGTTTAACACACAGCTTTATTTATTAGAGGCCTGCAGCTAAAATAAAATGTCCAAGGACATGATTCTGTGTGAATTTTAAGTCTATTTCATTGTAAAGGAAGACCTCAAAGAAGAGGGCTAAAAACTGTTATTTTAGGATGTCTGTTATTATCTGGAAGTATGTCAATAGTATGGTTTTAAGAGAATCGACGGGAAATGTTTGTCAACAGATGATGAAGCCAGATAGATTGTTTATGACAAACGTGGGGAATACATTTCTTGGCGAAGTTTCAGAGTACAGACACTAGGATCATTCCCATGGCTGCTTTTGATGACGCTCATCATTTCTGAATTTCTGAAGTTTAAAATACGGTGTGTTTTGGTACAGATAGAATCGCAAGGAAGCGTGCATTGTGCTTAGATTAGCCTTGACGGCATGTTCGTGCGCAAATGTAGACTCTACGTTATTATTTTAATACATGGTCATTTTCCTGCAATTTGGTCTTGCTTGTGCTTTCTTTCTCTTGTGTGTAAGGATTTTATTTTTTTAACACCATAAGCAGATAGGCTTATTTAGATACCTTAACTCCATTTATTTACAAATCTCTGATTTAAAAGATTAGCATTCATTGACTAGTACCTTTCAAACATCAAAACTGCTGTTAATTTGTCAAATTAAATTACATGCAAGTATAAAAAAATCACATAGCTGAGATACAATCTACTTGAATATTTAAGTCCATCATGAAGTTTTTATTGTAATTTAAATTTAATTTTGAAAAAAGCATAAATGAGATTTTGAAGAAGACAAAGAGGATAACAAATGTGATTAAGAATTACTAGTTTCGGAATCATAACTATCATAGGCATAGAACGGTAATATCTTCTTAAATATCAGTTTTTTAGACTATTATCTAACGTATGAAACAGCCGTATGTATAGCCTATGAGAGAGCAGAATGGCTCGCTGAAAAGTGGGTCAGCTGCGGAAGGCAGCCTTGAATTTATTCATTTCTGGATCAAAGCCTCTTACAGAAGTGCTTTAAAAAACATGGACAGTGATTATTAATGATAACCTAAATCATTCAAGGGAGGGAGCCAAGGTATTATTCTTTAAAAAAAAGTACACAATTCTATAGACAGCAGGTGATTTACTGAATGTCGTAGTCTGCGAGGGGCAGGCGGCAGGGCTGCAGCGCGAGCCCCTGTGTGGCTGGGAGCCGAGGAGCCGCCCGACTCCCTGCGCACAGTTTATTCCTGTGCGATTCTATCGGAAATGTCAGCACCTCCCCACTGGTTCAGAAATACAGGAAATTTTGAGATCCTTGTTTTACATGTGTCATAGAAACCTTTAGAAACACTGAGCTTCATGCTGTTTTTCTTTCCACTCTGAATAGTAAAAATGGCCAAACTAGTCAAGAATCTTGTATGCATAAACACTCTGCTAGATGGAATGGAGGATGCAAGCACGAAAACAGAGGATCTGGCCTCAGGGCCTTTGTAAGTTAAGGAGATCAGAGAGGAGCAACAGAAGCAGAGCAAGGTGTGCGTTATATTGTAGACAAACAATAAGGGGCATTATGGACAATTTCACCTGGGGAGAGCAGAAAAGCTTCCCTGGCAAAGGTGTGAAAAACGGGAGGATCAAAGGATAGGATAGGAAGAACAGTGGAGAGGGAGATTCTGGATAGAAGGAAGATTCTCAGCAGAAACATGAAGAGTGGAGAGCTTAGTTAGGAAGCACAGGCAGCTGGTTGAGCTGAAAGCATGAAGTGTGGAAGGGAAATGTACAAGAGTAGATATGTGCGTCTGGAACTTCCCACCAGGCTTTGATAAGCAGGTGCCTTTTGTAAAACTGAGCCTGTCTCTAAGGCTTAGAGTGAGTGTGCTGTCTGCGAAGCTGTCACTTTTGAAGACACCTAGAGATGTAAAAAAACATTGAGTCTACCCGGAAACTGAAGACCTTATATTCACGAATGTGTCATAGTCAGTATTGACATTGATAATTCCTTTATAAGATATTCTTTAATTCCTAAGTGTTGCCCAAATGACTTTATGCAACCAAGGTGGTTGACTCTTAGAAAGCCTTTCCTCCTTAATAAAGTTTGAGTCCTTTTTAGCCAAATCACATTTTAACACAAGTTATACCCTTCCCCTTAGTGTTATTTAAAAACATTAATTTTCACCCTGGCTGGTGTGACTCAGTTGGTTGTAGCACTGTCCTCTAGACCAAAATATCACGGGTTCAGTCCCTGGTCAGGGCACACTGTGGGTTCTATCCCCAGTTGGAGAGTCTGTGAGAAGGCAACCAGTTGATGTTTCTCTCTCACACTGATATTTCTCTCTCTCCCCGCCCCCTTCTCTCTATAAAAGCAATGAGAAAAAAAAGTCCTTGGGTGAGAATAAAAAATAAAAATAAAATATTAATTTTCTGTTGCTTAGTTGCTTGTGGTTGTTCTTTACTGTTTCTATTTGTCAGCTGTTCTGCCTCTGCCTCTAACTTAAAATGTTAGGAATTTTCACCTTTGGGGGATTCATTTCCACTAAGGGTTAAGTAGGAGTTTTTGCTTCTTTCTTCTGGGACTTAGTACAAAGTAAATCTGGGTACATGACACCCAATTTTGCAGCCAGACACTTCCAGCCATCCTGGCTCCAACACACCCAGCTTTAGAGATGTTTTTCTGGCTGAATGGTTTCAGCCACACCCCACACTATAAAAATAAAGGATATTGGTATCATTGGGGCACAATCATTATTTTTCACTTTATACACATGTATTTTCAATGAAATGTTTGTGTACCTCTGTGCATGTATGTACTGTGTGCTATTCCTTATCTACAGCAATATTTTCAAACCCGACTCTATTCTTCTTCTCGCCAAGAATACTCTCAGACTAAGTGTGGAATATATTTATTATTCTCTATTCAATGCAAAGTTATTGAGTGTTACTCTGTGCCAGGCACTGCCAGTGAAACTGGTGTTCAGCCAGTGTGGGAATTATGTCCGTGTTATTTCTTGAAGTCCTCACCCTGGCTGTGGCTCAGTGGATTGAGTGCTGGCCTGCAAACCGAAGGGTCACTGGTTTGATTTCCAGTCAGGACCTGTGTTGTGGGCCAGGCCCTCAGTAGGGGGCGCACGAGAGGCAACCGCACATTGATGTTTCTCTTCCTTTCTTGCTCCCTCTCTTCTCCTCTCTCTAAAAATAAATACATAAAATCTTTAAAACAAAATCCTGTCTGGGTACCCCACTCACCCCACTTTGTACAGTCAGTCCCCTGGAACTCAGACCTCCCTGTGGTTCAGCAACTAAAGGATTAATACCAGGCACACAGAAGGAGTGTTCCAGGCCCCTGACCCTGTACCTACACACCCGTCCTCAGATCTGCTGGGTCAGTGCCCATGCCATAGTATTGGGTAACTTTTTTGAATATCTTCCTGGACACAAAAACAAACAGAACATGGTGTCTGACATTAAATTGTTCATATTCTTGGAAAGTAAACAGACATACATTACTGAACAATATGCATTAAATATTTATGTTTGCACAAATTTATCTATATCTCTGTAACTTTATCTCCATAAGAAAAATTTAAAAATCTATTTAAATTAAACATCTTAGAGAGTTAATGATAAAAGACATTGTCTTGTTCATATCTATAAGAATAAAATAGATGATGTTATTGTCAACACCATATGAATATTTTGAAAATAAAAATTATTTAGCTCCTTTTAAATATAGTAGAACACATTTTTAACATATCTGCTTATATTAAGTTTACATATATCATCCCACAGTTGAATTATCTTACCCCTACATGGGCAAACTGCCTCTAGTAAAAGCAGGATATTACAATGACTGTAGACTCCTCGGGCTTGGACATGAGTCCACTCATTTTAGTTTTCTTAGTGGAGTCCTTTCTCTGACTTTAGAAAATGTGCCTTAAATCCCTGAATCCAGTTAGCCATGAATTTACTTAGTCCTTGAACGGCAGTGATAGGTAGGTGTTTTAAAACCCACTCTTTCCATTATTTTTGAACTAGAACTAAATTCAAAATGCCAAAAATGCCTTATATTTTCCAATACTTCAATAATAAGTCAGATATATTTACAAAACAGGCTTTCACTATAAAACCCTGTGTTAACCGAAGACAAAGTAACATTAACCACTAATGATTTTTTCATTGCATTCTGTTTTTATAGAAAAGAAATACATTCTAAAAAATCTGCTGACTCCTGGAGTTAAACACCAGATAAATGGAAAATCCCTCCGGATTCTCGGTCGGGAGTTTCAGACCGCACTCCCACAGCGCGAGCTGCAGTAACGCGGCGGCTGCAGCTGCTGCTCCACAGGTCCTTCAGTCCCACCTAATCTTAAGGTTTGATTTTTTATCAGAACAGCAGGAAAGCAAACTGATTTATTTCAGAAATATGTTGTAAAAATAAAGATTGAAGATCAGATAGTTTCCTTTCATCTTCTATTAACTAAAAAAATTAATGAAACCTGAAACTTTTATTTTCTGATGTCCCAGACATTCAAGGTTTAATACCTTATTATCAAATTGTTACAGTACATTTGGGTAAAATTTTAGGTGCCTAACCATTCTAACATATAGTATTCTAACCATTCTGACGTATAGTAACCATATACATATAGCATTTCATTCTGTTTAAGCCTCCTAATTACCGTATGATATATGTTTTTGTTAGAATTGCTTTAAAGATGAAAATAACAGAATCTAGGGTTATTAATGGACTTGCCGAAGTTGTGAAGATCCAGGGCTGGGATCCAAGTCTGATTTTTGAGGTTTGGGGGGGAGAGAGATGTTGGATGAAGAAGAAAGTATTTGTTTCAGTTACCAGACAAAGGCAAATGCCATTGTACTGATTTTTAAGTACTTTTTTCAAAGTTAAAAATTTTATAAAGTCCTGCTCTCAGGGATTTATACAGAATAATGTAAGAGTCAACTGAAAAATACATGATTGCTAAAATCATGATCGCTATGCTATTATGTAACACAAAAGAAGCGCAGACCTGCCTTATCTCTACATTTGCAAGATTCTGGATCTTTTTTGTGTGTTACTCCAGGTGGCTACTTCTGCAGTAGCAGCCAATTGCTCACCATGTGTGTAAACCACACAAATGCATCACAAGTCATCCTGAACACAGAAAAATGTGTTTACATCCTTCCGTAACCAAAAGTCTGGAAAAGCAGTGTGATTCGGCATCATTAGAGGAGATGAAAGGAGAAAACCAGGTCCTTGAGATAGTGTTTATGAGCCTCAGATGAATGCCTATAATACCCAAAGGGTGAGCTTCGCTTTTCATTCAGAAACACACTCTTACATGTAATGGGCCCAGCCACCGTGTCGCTAGAAAACTACTTCATTCGGTCCGACAGACATTTACTGAGCAACTACGACGCAGCGGCATCGTGTCCCGGAGATTCAAAGAGGCGGTAGATAGAGAATGGTGTCCGTTCCATAGTCTAGACATTGGTTTAGTGCCTAAAAGCCCTAGCTTGAAAAGCTAAGATTATATTTTTAATTATTCAAACTTTTGCTCTTCGTGTGATTTTCCCCTGACATGAATGAAAAAAAAAAGTCACACAGGATTGGTATTTGTTTAATAATTTAATTTCTTGGTGAAAGTTTCTATAAAAGAAGTCTTTATTTCGAATGCTTTGATATTTTAAGAATTATTGAAATGAACAAAATGTTTTGATTGTTTAAAAGTGAAATTCAAGACATTAGTTATTTTGCAATATCCCCAAATATTTTAGGCAGATGTTTTTTGTTTCATTCATTTTTCTTTTAAATTTCTCATTCTTTGGAAGCAAAGAATGTTATTAAAGATATCTGTGCAAGGGTGCATGAGTGTGCACACGTGTGTCTATAGCAAACAATTCCATGCTTTTAATCATGAAGCTGGTGAGATCACATCCTGTTTTCCTTCTGGCTGAAAGGTGCCTTTCGTAGTCTTTCATTTTCACATTGACTTTACCAAGGACCTAGTTGGGGGTTCAATCAGTGAAATAAAATTACACTACAATTATTTCTACTTAGAGAAATATGACAGCTACACTTTTTATGTTAATTAATCTGTTTTTTATTATTGTGTGACTGCTTATCATAAATTTTTCTGCAATTTACTTTTAGTACATTACATAAATTATTTTAGTTTATCCCAACATTCACCTGACTTGCAAATGGTTAAACTGGCACTGAGTCTTTTCATGCCCTGAAACCCAGTCTGCTCACATTAGTACATCAGAGGGGGCGGTTTTGATATTCAGAAAGAATTGTAATAGCAAGAATATACCACAATTCACTGAATGCGTGGTCAGATTATATTCTTGTTATCATGTTAGATTCTATGTAAGCAAATTAGTACATCTAGAACATGATGAACAGTAATTCACAAACATGCTGATAGTTTCCTTGGACTCGGACTGAAGAACAAACAGTTCGCTGCCGTCTTGTCGTGCATCCTACAGTCAGGTGAGGAAGCTGCTTCTCCGCACCTGCATACCCAGTTAAGCACCATCTGTTTCCTGTTTTAATGTGATATCTCACATAATTTTTCCAAACCTTTCACATCAGTAAGCACAATCCTAATAGACAGTTAATATGAATTAAGAAGCATGGGTTCACTAAAACTGTGTTCTGTTTTTTTCTCTCGCTCTTATTTGCTGGAATGCAAAACACTGCACCGGCTGCTCCGAACCCTCTTCAATAGCGTGAAATTCTCTAGATTAATAAAGGTTATTTCCAGTGTATTAACTAGAGTCCGGTGCTCAGGGGCTGGGTGATGGGCAGCACAGAGGCACATGTGCCTGAAAAAAGAGCTGGAATTCTATGTTTTGTGGAAGTATTTCCCACCTCACCTTGCCACCTTCTCTAATACAGATTCTCCCTGCTCCTCCCCTCAATCTCTTACCATGTGGAATTATCACTATCAGGAATATCTGTGTAATCAGGTCAATTGGGAGTGTACTTTCTGCATAATCTCTGGTCCTTATTTTTTCATTCATGACACCTGGACAAGCTGAGGCCAAGTCAATCAGCTAATGATGTACACTTTGGTTTCCCATAAGTTTTGGATAAGAAATCTGTTTCTTCTGGAAAAGCAGTTTGAGTTCCACGGAATAAATGAAGGAAATGATGGGCAAAAGAATCTAACCATCAGTTGGACTCAAAGCAGATTCTTGCCTTTCAGTTTTACAAGGATATGTGCTATTGATATTATTTATCAAGCTTCTTTAGCCAAGAAATGCACTGGTTAAATCATTGTGGAGCCTTTTGAATACACATTATTTATGAATGTCAAACATTTTGCTATTTTGGAGAACATATAATTTGATGTGTCTCAAACTTGAGCATCAGAATCCCCAGGAATGTTGCTAAAACACAGAATTCTGGGTCCTCCCCTGTCCTCCCCGAGGTTCCGATCTAGTAGTTCCCTCATGGAGCTCAATCATGTGTGGGCACAAGTTCCCAGGGGAGGCCGACGCTGCTGGTCTCAGGGCCGCACTTGGAGAACCACTGGTGTGTTACCGAGAACTCCAAGGACGAAGTGGGAGTTCGCATTTTAGACCTGGCTCTGCCCTTGACATCTGTGTGACCTTGAAAAAGTTATTAACCTCTGGAAACCTCAGTTTGCTCAGCTGTAAAATGACGGTAATCCCCACTTCATGGGGTTGTAGTGAGATTAAATAAAGTGACACATGCAAAACGGGTAGCCCAGTGGCTAGAAAAAAATAGCTACTCCATAAATGTCACTATTGTGTTCCTGATCTGTTTAGGAGAAAGAAGGAAATGTGGGCCATTTCTGTATTTCTATGTTTCACTGTATTAACATCTGAAAGAGGGAGAGGAAGCATGGACAAGTTATGTAAGAATATATGAAAATAGATGCAGGCTTCCCAAGAGTTAAATATAATTTAGTTTAAACACAAATTATTCCTTCAATAGTCTGTGGCTAAGAAATTAGTTGCCCTTTATCTTAGCCCCTGGGGTCCCATTCAATAATTTTTTCTTTTTAACACTCAGTGTTAGGTGGTAGGTTGATTTCCTTCTACCCAGTTCGAGGAACCTCCAGCCATGATGTAAGGTGGTCATGTCATGTAAATTCATCTTCTGATTCACCTAGTAAGGTATATTAGCTGCAAATCAAAAATATAAAAGTAATACACTGTGTGTAATCCCATATATATATTTTTGTAGTAGTATTGATTTTTATATTTTAATCTGCAAATATTTATTTGCTAAATAATGTTAGAACAATTTATGAGCACAAATAATTAAGATTTTATATTTACTTTTAAAATAAACTCATGGAGTTAGAAGAAATCTTAGTGATTAGTTTTCTAATATAAACCTTAAATAGCTCAAATGCCTTATAAAAATACAAAATGTTATCAAAATGCTTCTAACTCATGTTGTTTTCCATTACTGAATATATTTCAGTGAAAATAAGCGTTTTCATTACTATCTGACAGGTGAAGCCACTGAGGTATAAATGTAAATGCTGTCTCGTGATACAAATAATTAAAGCCAATAACAGAAGTGAAACCAAGATGTATTGAATCCAAGCAAATTTTTATTAGCATAATTATTTCTTGTGTGAAAAACTATTCTGTGAAATTGTTAAGCAATAGCTTTTTGATTCATTCAGTCACTTAGCAACTTTATACTGAGTATAAGGTTGTCTGAGTCTCTCCAGAAGGTATGCAGCCATGTAATATGAAAAATACAGACATTTATTGAAGAAGATACAAGAAATATCATACAGAGGACAATGACACCTCAGTCCCATTCAAAGTTAGCACCTTGGGACCTCACACAGTTCTCCCAATCACCATCTGCTGCCATGTAGTATTTTTCCTGAATCTCACTGATGGTCTGAAATCTCTCCCCTTTCAAAGGTGATTTTAGTTTTGGGAAAAGACAGAAGTCACAGGGCATCAAATCTGGGCTGTAGGGAGGCTGAGTCACCTGGGTGATTTGATGGTTTACCCAAAACCTCTTCACAAGATATGATGCATGAACGGGTGCATTGTTGTGATGAAGCTGCCAATCACCAGTTGTCCAAAGCTGCGGCCTTCTGAATCATGTGAATAGTTTCTGTGGAGGAATGTTCAAGCTTAACGCAAAATCTGATGCAGATTTAGTGCTCTACTCATTCAGTCATTTTGAATGAGATGACCACACAGTATACATGCTCACTCAGTGGTGTCTACTACCCCTACTGACTAGTACTATGAAATTGTCATTCTTCACATATGCATATTCCAGTCTACTCTCCTTGGCTGCCAGGTTATGTCAATGTTGTGCAAACTGTTCTCGTTATATTAACCATGGCTGGACTTTGTACCGACAGATGTCATATATCATGTGCCCATAGGAGACACCAGATATATACCATCCCACCCATGTGATGTCAAAGATCATTTATTTCTTCCAGAAGTCTTTTTGGTTTTTCATTATTTATTTATATCATACACAATTTAAATTTCCAAGTTAAAATTTGATACCATAACTGAAATTAAAATCAGGTACACAAACAAAGTCTACTAAACACCCTACCTTAAAAGCTGTTTTATGATCCCTTCTGAATAAAAAAAGTGAGCATTTCTTTTATCAAAGTCTACGCCATAAATTAAGAATATTTGCAAACATAGTACCATAAATAAGTAAACATGTAGATATTTGTATACAGTTATTTCCTGAATGTTAAATGTGGGCATTGGACAAGTTCATCTCTAAGTTCCCCCCCACTTCTAATATTTGCTTTTAGGATTCAGAAGTATCTGGGATATAAAAGTTATTGTGTTGGTTTGTCACATATTTTGACCTTAATCATTATTCATACTTAAAATAAGTTTTACTTTCCAAAATTCTTTTCAAAGGAATTGATACCAGAAGCTCTATGGCACTAAATATTTTGAGAATATCAATTAAATGGTCATATGGTATAAAGACTTATATACCTGACTTCTTTTATTTAACAAAGCAATTTTGATATTCACCTATGTAATTGCATATGTCAGTGGTATGTTGCTTTTTATTGCTGAGGAGTATTCTAATGTATGAATGTAACAATTTTTTTTTATCTATTCATCAGATGGTGAACATTTTGGAGTATTTCTAGTTTGGGACTACTGCACTGAGAAAAAAGTTTTCTATAAATATTTGCATAAAAATCTTTGGGTGGACATATTTTAATTCAATTTATTTACACTGAAAAAAACAAACAATAAGCATAGTTCACCCATTTACCCCACTGGTTATTATGATTAGTTAAAAGGCAAAGTATTTATTGAATTTTTTTGATACATCAAGGATGACTGTAGGAGAGTGGACCAAAAAGCTTCATAGCAAAGAGCCAAGGCCAAGGACTGAGATTGTTTCTTTACCAAAGTCACAAAATATGCATATGAGGAAGCAAGGAGCTCTGGCCAAGAAGGGAACAGTGTTATTCATGAATGGACCATCAGAACTAGAAGCTTGAACTGAAAATCAGGAGTCCAGTTTTAAGGCTGCATGGAGTCAAAGAGCCAGGGGGAAGGATGGCCAGGGACACGGTGACTGGGGGTGCAAAATGGGCAATGGCTGGGCAAATTCTGGAAGCAGAAGAGGCTGACACCCTCAGTGAAGTTTCTATGCATTCTTTATGTGCATGTGCATGGTGGGTCAAGATGATTCAGACAGAGGAGGTGGACACTGGAAGAGAACAGATATTTTCAATATTTAAAAATTTAACAGTGTGTTTCCATTCAAAGGTGTATTGCATATATTAATTTAGCTTACAAGTGAGGTTCACAAACCACCAAAAATCCCCATGTCTACATAAATCAATGGTTTTTATTCATCACTGTCAACCTGTAGGTCTCATAAAGATAAAATCCAATGCTTTATGAAAAATGGTTCCTATATGAATTTGGGGTCATGATGGTGTTTAAGAAGTTGGCAGTTCAAGGTTTCAGGACATAACCCTACCCCTTGTCAAGGACTTGCTTTTGTAAGCATCTCCTCTTCCTTGTCAGGTATTAATATCAGATTCCAGCTTCTAGATGGTCACTTGAGATGCAACCAATTGATAACCCCTGGGAATAGAAAGCAGCTGGGGTGCAAGTACAGTAGAGAGGGGTGCTGGTGGTCACCCACTCTGTTAAGGTACCCCTTTGATCCCTGTGCGGTGGTCACTTAACTCCCACCTGTGGCCTACATGCTTACTGTGTTTAGGTTTACAGGTAGGAAAAAGCCAAGAGCTTGGAGGCCAACCATCCTTGGGGCAGGTGTGTGCATCCACCTGGTCCCAGTAACCCAATTTATATACCTAGTTTTCTCTTATCTATTTGTATTCTTGAATTGGTTTTTTTACAAGAACTTGATTTCTCTGAGGTTGGAGTCTTTCACTGACATTTTCTCTAGCTGTTAACAGAGAGAATATACTTACTGTGGTGGGTTCCATGTATATTTCCAAGTGTTAAATCCCCATAGGTTGCCACTTTCTAGAGCCTACCTCATTTCCCTAAATCCAGGCTCCTTGAAATTGTAATACAGACAGTTATCTGATTATTACTGTCTGTTCTTTGGGCTCCCCAAATAGTCTTTGTCACCCAGCTGCCCTGATGGCATTCTATTGCTCTCTATTGGCTAGCTCTACGGAAGAATGATTATTCTCCAGGTCTCAGCCATTCCCCACGCATATCTCGTTTCAATGCCAACTGAACCCTGGTAATAACAAAGGAGATGTGTTTGATTGTGTGTAAATGTGCATGTATGCTTTGGGAAAAAAGGAGTATGAGATAAGAGGGAAAGCAGGCATAGAAGAAACAATTTTAGAAGAAGACAGTTTGGGAGGAGGAAAAACACTAAGAGCGTCTTGAATTATGGTGTAAAGTAAATGCTCAATAAATGAACAGATAAATGAGAAAAGCAAGCAAACCAAAATAAAACCAAAAAAATGAGTGGAAAGAAACAAAAGAGGACTTAAGAAAAACAGAGAAAAATAAGGACAGAGGAGAGTAGGAGCCTAAAAAAAAAATAGAGAAAACAGAGTGATGTAAAAAAGTCACTGAAGTAGAAATAAGTGCTCCTTAAGACTACAATAATTACTAAATTAATATTTGAAATCAATTTATAATTTTCCTGTCACTCATTTATACAATTTTATCTTAAATGATATTCCTACTCCTATCTAGAGCATAATCTGACTGCTATTGTAGATGTTGACTCTACACAGTTAAGAAGTATTTACACTTCTTAACTGAAGTCATGGGTAAGATAAAACTGCTTTCTTTTTGTTTTACAGAACAGATGTTAATATGATTTTATACTTAGTTTGAAGGCTGGGAAAATTTCCATTTCATTTCTTCTTTGGGATGACATTATCATTATTAAAAAAAAGAAAGAAAGAAACTAAGACAGGTAGCAATAGGCGGTTGTACCATGTGCCTGGTCTTGGGAACAGCTCCCTTACATTCTACCTTGTGGAACAGCACTGCTCTTACTTCAGAACATGCAAAAAAGAGACAAAGGTGTCTATGTCATTAGAATATTTGCTATTTCTTTTCAATCCCTGATTACTTCTACCGTGCACACCATCCAGGTAGACAAATCAGTTCTGGTTTGAATTTCCCCAACTGAAAGCCCAGCCCAGGGTATGAAAGTGATGTTGTGTCTTGCTGTTTCACACATCATCTCCAATAGTAAAGACCCTGGAATCAGAATTCTGGTGGTGATTTTCTCGATGAGCCATTTAAATTCTCATGGCTTTGTTTTGGTTGTAGAAGGAAAACATGAAAGACATGGATTAGAAACTGGAGGGAAGGAAGCGAAGTGTTTTTGCTTAGAAGTAATAAGGAATTAAGATGAATAGAGAGAAGGTACACTGTGAAGGAGTTCTATTTCTCCATTTCTGTTTTTCACTGATTGGAGTGTTGATGTGATGGCAGGAACTGAGCAGCAATCTTAAAACATGAGATGAAAGCCACCATCTGGGAATGGCTGAGCAACCAAATAGAAGGGGCCTTGTTGTGCATAATAGATGACCACATTAGCCCTCAATTGCTTATGCTCAGGTTGTTAATGAGAGAGAAATAAACTCTTAATCTTGGTAACGTCACTATATTTTGGCCTTTTTAACAGAAATTTAATTATCCTAATTAACTCACAATTTCTTCCACCAGGACATCCATTTTTTTTTTTAAGGTTTCATTGCTGCTTCCCCAAAATACTTATTGTTTCACAGTTTCAAGGAACATTGTCATTCTAATCGTTCTTCCCATTTTGACCCATTCCCTCTTTGCAGTGAATTTCATACTTTCTGTTCTCAAACCTCAGCTTCTGAGATACAAAGATAGTGCAGGCCATGCCGAGGTAAGGCCTTCCCTGATTCCCTGAGCAGAGTTAGATGTAACCATATCACCAGTAGAGGAGGAACAGGATTGCAACTACAGCCTGTGTGTCACTACCCTGTACTCATGTAAGCACGGGCTCTGCCCCCAGTAGGTATTAAATACACATGAACTACTGTTAAATAGATGATTTTTCCAAGTTCCAATGAACTTACAAGGTGCCTTTCTCTAAACTCTTATTTTTTCCAATTTCCTCTACTCTACCACAAAACTTGGCACTTGAGTATTTTCCATGTTGTAAGTCTTTCCAAAAGTTTTAGTTGCCTAGTCATATACCCCAGAGTTGTCAGAAACAGACAAGTGGTGGTCATGGGCTAGCTTGCCCTAAGGGATCAAAAGGTAAAGTTCAGGACTCTGCTGCACAAATCACTGTTCCACAGTCATTTTAGTGGCAAGCCAGTACCATTGCAAGCCCTGCTCTATAGGTAGTGTTAACTGTCTTTCTCACAGTTCATTCAGTCATTCACTGAGTACCTAATAGGCACTGTCCTAGGTACTTGGGATACACCTGACAACAATGCAAAGGTGTATTGTCCTCATGGAGCTTTATATTCTAGACATAAATTGCTTTTTGAGATCCATCTTAAAAAAAATAAAAGCACATTCTTATTTGAATGATTTTACACAACAGGGAATAGGATTCAGTGTCTGTATATTGTGAGATGTCACCAATTGTGCATTTAGCAGCATAGACAATGGCAAAGCATGATGTAAAATGTCAAGGTTTGCTTACGTCTAAGGGCTTACCTTAAACTATTAAATGCGGTGATTTACAAGGCACACACGTTACAGGAAGAGAAGACTCTGACTTGTACAGTAAGATCATTCTCACGTTAGCCCCACCGCCTGAAACAGGTATATTTTGGTTGATCACTTACAAAAATCCCATTAATGGGGATTTATTTTAGACCTAAGACATTTATACAATTTTCAACTTGTCCTAATATCAATTTGCCTTTGAGAAAATAATGTAAGTCATGCTCCAATGTTCCACAGTAAGCCAACCATTGTTGACTTTATTATTCTAATAAAATAACAGTAACTTTAATTAGAAAAGAAATAATTTTAAGAACATTACATATAATTATTCTTAGTAGAATACTTCTACTGTTAAGACAATAGTGGAATAACCTGATAAAAGAGGGGTTAAACGTTTTTATCAGCAATAAATTCTATATTTAAAAGGCAGCAATTGTGAGAAGCAGTTTTAAGCTTCCTGTACTATGTCACTTTACAACAAATACATCTAGAAAGATTAATCATGTAACCTTTTTAAAAGATAAAAACCTAGAATCTCTCTTTTTTATAAGCATGGTTGATAGGAGTAACTAAATATCAATTTCCTCTAGATGCATTTTTCCATGGAACAAATCACTTTTTTCCAGCAGAATACCTCTTGTAGCAGTCACATAATGAAAGTGTTTCCCCACAGATATCCATCTCTGAGAGCAGATTTTATTTCTCTGCCTGATTTCCAAAACGCAATCTGATTTCATGAGGACGTAGGCCAATGGACCAATAAATGACCGTTGTGAGCATGTATCAAGAAAGAGTCAGAACTTGTGATGCAAAATCAGCCTTGTACTTCTTATTTCTTTCCATCCGAGAGTTGTAATTCCAATACCATGCCGTGTACATGGATTGAGTGCAAAGATCAGCCCCAGGCAGGTTTAAATAAAACATTGACATTTTGAAAAATGATCCAAGTGTTTCCTTTTTTCACCTTCCTTTTTTTTTTTAAACTTTGCTATTGCAGGTAGTATCAAGAAAGACATGCTTTCTTTTTGTTTGTTTATTTTTTATTTTTTTTTTTACTGTGTCTCTAATCATTGAATAGATTTCATATTCTCCAGGGTGTAACAGTACAATGACAATTTGTAAACCCTGAAAGATAAGGTTGTAGAATTGGGAAAAGTTGGTTTTTACTTCATCATACTGTCTCCCTTCCTTGAAAACTGAACCTGGGAAACCAATTCCGAGCTCATGGGCTGAAGCACAGTGTGTGCGTATATCTCCATATGTTTGCTTAGAATGTATCAGCCATTACTGCAGGTAGTTTCAAGACAAACAGTTGAAGACTGTGGTTTCTTTTTATTTCAACTTTCTAATTTTATTAGGGTTTTATTATGAATGTTTTGATACTACCTACATATTTTACAGCATACCTTGTTGTTTCCCAGAGATAAGCAAATTTACTGTGACGCTGTATTAGCAGGGGCTGTCTCCTTGTCAAATAACTGGTAGATGGGGTAGCATATTCCGGGAGACTACAGCCACTGTCTCTGACCTGAAAATAGATATATTGGATTTAGTTTGTTGGACATAAGTTAATTATCAAGTTTCATCATATAAATTGTCTTCAAGGAGAAAAGGCAGCAGGATGGCTCATTACTGCAGAGTTCTTGCTCGACTTCGTTGAAGCCCTGGCTGTCTGATGCCAAGAGCCCCAGCCTCTGATGGAGACTTTAATTCATGGAGATACTGCATTGCAGTTCATCTCAGGATCTCTATTGTTGTGTCACTAAGGGTTCATTCTTCTCAGTAATGGGAATGGCTCTGCTCTGTAGGAGGTTAAACATACAGAGCCCTAGCGGCTTGCATGATTTCTGATTTCAGAATAGTTCCTGGCACACGAATCATGGGAAAGGAGCTGTCTTTTGTTTTCTCCAGCAAGCAATAGCACCTTGTATAGAGTTTTCCCCCAAATGTTTCCTGAGATGAAGGCTAAACACACCCATATATGCACATACTCATGAGTGGAATAAGAAAAATTTACAGAAGATTCCAAGCTTATTTCACACCGAAGAAATCAGATCATCAGTACAGCTAATCGAGTTCCTCTGTAAGCAGTCCTTCAGGAGGGGGTGTTCATGTAAAAGTTTCATGCTTATTTGTTTAAAGCTTTCGTATAAATTTGCAGGTGATGAGAGCAACCTTCACTCTGATAAAAGAACAGGCCAAGCTACTGATTGGAGAAAATTACATGAAGTTTTTTAATCAAAGTCTCTGTGGTCTACTGTCTGATTTTCTAGGCCAGATGTCAAATGTTTTTCACTGATGTTGATGTTGAAGTAATCACTACACCAATTCCAAGAGGGAGTAAGAGAGACAGTAATAATGTTTCATTTCAGTATTACATAAGGTCTCTTCCCCAACCCCCTAACCATGAGCAAAGTAATAGGACCTGCTGATTCAATATAATTACATAAACTACAACTTTGAATTGAGAGACAGTTTCACCTCTTCAGATTATGTGACGGCCTTGTGTGTACGAGAATATAGCATGTACCTAGATACATCTAGCTGAAATGTGAACAACCTACAATTGCCAATTTGTTTGTCATTTTGAGTATTACATTTGGATGAGGTAGAAATGAGACCACAGTACAACACTGAATTTCTGATTCAGAGTTTTGCAAAGTTACATATGAGCATATAAAACTGTTTTCTATGTTTTTATTGGCACAACACTTTTTCCCCCCCTGGAAACAGCAATATCATAGAAGACTGTCTTATTTAGGACAAACACTTCCTCAGACTGAGTTGAAATCAATATTGGGATATTTTGAAGATTCCTGAGAGTATGTGCCACCCGCTGACAGGTGCAATGTGGCCTGCAGAAATTCCACTGGCACTGCCTCTCGTGCAGCGGCACCTGGTTTCATTCCTAGAATTCCCCACCTCCTTCTCCTGTCCATCATGTTATGAGCCAAAGAAAATTAAAATACCTAGAGACAACAGATACTTTAAAGACTGTTTGGGGTGGGCGTTTCTTTGAATACCAAAAGAATAAGCAAAAACAGTTTCAGTGAAAGTGGCATTGAACAATATTAGTAGTGGTGGATGTCACCTAAGAAGGACTCCTTCTGACTTAAATTTTCTAAGATTAGTAAAAGAGCAAAACCCTTACCTCCAATCAGTGAGGTCAAAATATGCCTACCTCAAAAGAAGCCTGCCTTAACCACCCATCAAGTTACCCAGGCATTTCTCCCAAAGAGCGGATTTTCTCCTGTAGCTATTTTGATGTTAAAACATTTCCTATTTCATTTCTTTTATTGTATCTCTTCATTTTCTACTAGACTTGGTAAGGCTTTGGGTGTTAGTCATCTGTTCTTGTTATTTATTGCTACATAACAGGCCACCTTAAATCTTAGTGACTTAAAACCGCAACAATTATTTATTATTTTCTCTCTCACAGTCTTGGAGGTTGACCTTGTCCAGGTAGATAGTTCTTGACTGGAGCCTGGGGCTGGACTCATTTCAAAGACCTTCTCAATCAGTGTCTGTTGGTGGATACCAGATATTGACTGGAGTCCTCAGCTGGGACCATTATGGTCTCTCCATATCACCTGGGCTTTGTCACATCAGACAGGAAGTAGAATGTCCTAGTGTCTGAAGACCTGGGCCCTGACAAGCACAGTGTCACTTCTACCATAATCTATTGGTCAAATAGTTACAGAGCCTAAATTCGAGGACAATGGGCATGGGCTTCGCTTCTTAATGGGAGGAATGTAAAAAACTCTTAGTACAGGTTTGAAAAATATTTTATTATTTTTTAGAGTAAATTTGTTAAACATTCAATATATGTTGATAATTAAATAAATTTAAAAAGGTAAAGCAAGATACTATAATGACATTTTTAATTAGGTCAGGATCAATGGCAATAGATAAAACAGGATAGGTGCCATAAATATGTAGAAAGAAGAGGACAGAGAAGAGGAGGCTTTAAAACATACCTGAAGTGATTGGTCCATATGACGTGGATAATTAAGGAGCAGTTATCTGTCACAACCTGAGATGTTTCGGAAAACACCTGGACATTACAATCACTCAAAAGTAGGCTTGAATCTCTGTTCCACTCACAACCTCATGCATGTTAATTTGCATTTCTGAGCCCCAGTTAAATAATATCCACAAGTGAGGATAGTAATAGCTAACTTCCAGAGCTCCTGGGAGAATTAGGAAACGTTCCTGTTAACTATTCAGCACACAACAAATGATAGCAATACAGACAGTCCAATAATTTAAAGAGAGCAATTAATGAACTTCTAGTGTATACCTGTGTGTTTTAAGTAATGTTTTATTAAAAGTCTTGACTCAATGTCTTTATTTTGTATTTTTTTTAATTCATTAATTTAGTCTTTAGTAGTGTGTGATAAGAAGCTTAATCCTCTGATTTCAAGCAACATTCTGTGTATTTATTGATTAGGTTTGAGTTTTGCGCCAGCTGAGAATTGCCAGTATCATCTAAACCTGATCAATTTGAAAATATATAAAACTTCCTTACTGTCTTAATCATTCTTTATCTGTTTTGATTCCTTCTTGATTTCAGATATTAACAAGAATGACTTTTGTTTTATTTACTTACCGAGAACACATCTAGAAAACCAATGTTTAAGCAAGTCTATTAGAACTCCTGAATTTTATAAAATTTTTATTCATATGTTATCTTCCAAAGTTTGAAAATAAATTGTGCGTTTACTGTATGAGAAGTTTGCATGGCCTCTCCTTCCTCAGCTCTCCTGGACACAGGCTGATGCAGAGAGAGGGAGGCTCAGTCAGTGCAACTTAGTCAAGAATTTCAGCAACACAGAAAGGGCTTGTTTCGTATGCACAAATCCTATATTATTTATTTAATATCCAAAATAGACAATTTGGGTGAATGTTAATATATGCAAACTAAATCCATTATCAATTCAAGTTTTTTAAAAAATTATAATAGTCATTTTGGGAAGAAAGGAACAATGCGCTTCATGGCCCTTTTATAGAACTACTGACTGCCTTCAGGAGAATATAGAAACCATTATCCTAGCCATATTGCAGGTTACTTTTTCAACTTAAAAATAAAATCTATAGACCATATTGAATAATCTCTCTTGCAAGACCATCATCCTACCTGCATTGAAACACTGAGATAAGATATTCAATGGGTATGAATGCTCTTTACTTATCATTGAGCTTTAAAAAAAGGCTCATGTAACTAGATTCACATTTTATGCTGAACCGGGCTCCATTTTTAATTCCCATGGCCATTGATGGATGAAACACAAAAAAGATAATTTTTTAGCCAGTAGTCAGATGTTTATAAATTCTGAAAGAGCATATTCAGAACACTCAAAAGTTGGAATGGAATATGGAGATTTCCTCAGGTCCACATGAATCAGATGATTGTGATATCCAACTACTTTAATATAATGTTTTTCTAAATCTTATTTTCAAGAACAGAGAACAAAATTATAACCTCAAGACACAATTTCTATTTGACTTTCTAAGTGATAAACATAAGGGTGATATTTATTAATTGATTATTTATAAACTTGTGGAGATATTCAATGATGGTATGATTGTTTGCAAAGAACACAGGTCTGGAATAAAAATTTATGAGTTAAGTCTCCTCTGTCTTCTTAGGGTATGTTTTGTTTTGTTACCTTCTTGATTGTTTGTTGGCTTTTGCAAAATGACAATGCTATATAATACCCATAAGTTTTTTTGTGAGCATCCATTAAATTAACACAGTTCTGATCTATGGTGGATGGTAAACAAATGTTAATTTCTTGCTTGCTTTATAATAGGTAGTAGATATTGCTGCTAATCTCCAACAGTAATCCGATTCATCTCTATCTTTGGGTACAAGGAACAGCATGCACTCATCTCCTTGAAGTTAGGAGAGGTCACATGACTTCCTTCGCACAATAAAATGTGGGTGGATAGGATGGATGACAGAAATGACACATGTCACTTCTGGGAAGAAGCATTTAATTGCCAATATTCCACTCTCCTCTTCACACTTCACCCTGCTAAGGTGATAGTGAAAGAATATGTGTTGATAAGAGGTTTCAAAAGTTTAAGGCTACATCAGTATGACTACACTTAAGAGTTACTTGGACTTGAAGTAATCTCTGGATGAGCTAAAAATAAATACTTGATATTGCAAACACTAGATTTCAGGATTGTGTATTAGCTCAATATAATCTAGTCAATCTAGAATTCATTTATTTAATACAATTTTTCTTATATTTCACATATCTCATGGTATGTACACTCACCATTTAGAAGAAAAATAAAAGATTTTATGGTGTACAAAATAAAAAAAAGCAGGTCTGTAACCTGAGAAAATGGATGCTAAACAGATTTTTTTCTGTGACATCTTTTGTTTAAAAATAATTTAGTACAATTCAAAACATAACTATTCTAAAATCTGCTTTCTGTCTTCTGGATTTGTAATCATAAATCAGGACATGTCAGTAGTTTTTGAATAATTAGTATGGGTTCTTTATGTGGGAAAAGAGGAAAATTTTGTTTCATGTTTAAGGCTTCAGAAATGCAAGTCTTAGAAGTGAAATCTTGATATGTTTTCATTAAGTTTGAAAATCATCTTAATTGAGTCATAATTTATAGAATTATAACACTCAGGGTGTAGAAAGACCCTGACATATAATTTGGCCCCCAAATCCCATATTGCACCTTGAGAATCTGAGGGCCTGAGGTATTAATTAATTGACTTGCCCAATATTGGTTTTATAGGGACACTCTTCTGCTAAAAATCAACCTGCAGGGGTACTCTGTTTCTCAGGATATATGGTTGTAGCTTCTCAGATAGCATACAACCTAAAACTACTATTACAACAATCTAATCTCAGAACTATGCTAAAAGCTCACCATTTCCTGAACCAATAGGCTCATTCCTTCCTTTATGCCTTTGCCAATGCACATCTTCACTTCTCTCTAGAATACCTTCTCCGTCTTATCATCCTGACAAACTCCTGCTCAACCTGCAAGACTCAGCTCAAGTATAACTTGTCTTGCCCTTATTGCTGCCAAATGTTATATTTAAATGATCCGTTTATGTGAGCCAAACACATTTCATGTTTACTGACATTGCTTTGTAGTTAATTCATGATAAATTATATTTTTGTCCCCAAGTTTTTATTCTTCACCCTGTAAGAAGGTTCTGTATCCCTACTTACTGTCCTATAACATGCTGAGCCATTCTACAGGGGGAATATATGCTTTCGCTCTGCTGACATAAAGCTTGACCATATGACTGTGCTTTTGTGTGTTCCACTTTTTCAAAGATTTAGAATCTGAATCAAATTGCAGTGATATAGGAAACAAAGAAAAAACGTTTATATACAGAATAAGAGGGTTGCACAAACACATACAGAGACAGTACAATTATTCACACTATGTTCTGGTCATTTGCAATTTGGAGAGAAATCAAGCATAAATTTTTGTTGGGAGTTAAAGAGCAAGGGGAGTAGGCCTTGGACTTCAAGGTTGAGATAAATTGGGTCCAGTAGAAATCATTAATCTCTTTCTGATCAAGCTAAGATGGATTTATGGTAGATGAGGATTTTTAGGAGTCATCTTCAGAACAAAGAGATATATGGTAGCATTAATAAATGGCAAAAGATTCCTATAGTTTAATGTGCAAAATGAGGTGTTTTGCATAATTTATAAATTACACACAAATAGAAAATGAACAAGATAAAACAAAATCATATTATGCACTTTTCATCTTTTCCTGGGAATATTTTGCTATTTATTTTCTAGTTTTACTACTCCAGCAGAATGTATTACAAAATAGGAATTTAAAAATAAAACCTCTTAAATCAGGCTAATTTTTAATGTAAAGTATGCATATTTGTTTTCCTTATGGAGTTTTCTAAAGTAGTTTATTCTATCTGTATTGTACTTTTTAAGTCATGTGTTACATTTTTTTTTTTTAAGTTGAGCCTCTGGTGTTTAGAGTAGCTTCAATGATCAAATTGAATAAAATGTACTCTTTTCTATTTCTAGTCCCTTCATTCATTTCAATGATTTGAATTTTAATCATCAAGATGTTTTAAATAATTTTGGCATGAATCAATAGCCACTTAGCAGAGATTCCGATCAATTTGCAGTTTTGCAAATCTCACACTAGGGAGTAGTGCTGAAATTTTCTAAGAGACATATGTGATAGAAATCGGACTACGGGATGTGTTTGTAGTTAATCTACACAGTCTCGTCTATAGCTTAGTTCTTTCTTTTTAAGGATTGTACTGAATTAGAATCAAGCCAGTCTGCATGAACTGTATTGATTTTTATTTTAGGGACTATTGCATGACTTACCAAACTGATAAGAAAAATCATTAAGAAGTGATAGAAAGTGCTCCTAAGAGTCCACTTGTGAAAGTTGCATAGATTGTAACTTAGATCTCATGCTTAGCCACCATTATACCATGTTTCATTCCAATAGGCATTATACAGGAATTTCTGGAACTCCAATGAGAATCTGCTAGTCATATTTGTAGAGATATTTATCATGTCAGTCTGGTAAAGGTGCCCTATTTATATAGAAGATTCCTAATTTTTACCTCCTTTTATCTACTTCAAATTTTTTAGCCTCTTTGCCCAACCATATATTACCATCATTCTTTCTTTAAATGAAATAACTCCTCCCCTACATATTTGATGATTTCTAAGCCTAATGCTAGTATTTACTTGGAGTTTTGGAAATTCGTGTTTCTTCATAATAGATGGGATGCTTCATTTGTGATTTATTTACTGATGTATCATTTGATGCACATATTTTTCATGCCTCATTTCCCATAACTATAAGTGCTCCTTTTATGGGTTCAAGTTAGACTGTGTATGTAGTCTACAATATGAAAAAGCTTGATTTTGAAGATGGAAGATAATGAGGCTATTTGGTATGTGCATGTATTAAAAACTCATTTGGGATTTCGCTATTGGTATATATCCCCAAATCCACTATGGGGCAGTTATGGAATCCTACAGTCCTCACATTACATTCCATATCTCTAATTTATGCCAGCTTTATTAAGCAGTGTTGGTATCATAGCGAAGACAAATAAAATGCAATACCATATTGCTCCTAATGCAGTACAAAATGTTATAATTAAAATAACTTTATATTATTGTTGGATTATTTTCATTGTCCTTATTATATGAAACATTTCTGTTTATATTCTTCTGGAAAAATCTGAAAAATGTCGACTGAATCTTTCTCATTGCTAAATCTTCCAAATTTATCTTTATTTATACAAACACATAAACAAATAAATAGGTCAGAGTGCTGGGCCCCACGTCATACTTGACCCCGTGTCATGATTGCTCCAGGGCACTGATGCATCAAATGGACCAAAAAAACATTTCAAGTGTTAAACATCATCTCAAAATGGTACTCTCTCATGATATTAAAATAAAAATTGTTCAAAATTATTCTATGTGGTAACTATTAGCATGTAATGCGCAGGAAAGCTGAAAAGTTATTAATTCAATACAGAAAATTTATTTTAAAAATTATATTTCCTTCTTGTGTGTTTATATGGTGTGTGTGTATGAAATTGTTAATTTTTAAAAATAAATTGCTTTAATCAAGTAAGAGTTTAATCATGTGAAACAAAAGGTACCAATGCAAGAATTATTTTTAAACAAGTGAACATTTTCTGGTACAGCACTAAATCCAGAAATTGTTCTTTTCTGTTAAGAGCCAAGTGTTTTATACTATACTCTGTACCTTTAAAAACTCTCTCTACCCACAGAAACACACACACATTAACAGCAAGTAAGCAGTTTTGCAGATGTCATACTTAGGAGTAGTGGAATGCCTTATGTTCCAAAATGTATACCAATCTATTCAAGCAGCACCCCCGAAAGCAAAATAAAACAAAAAACTAAAGCAATAAACAATGCAATTACCACTACATAAATGATTAAATGATAACTCTGTATAACATATATAGGTTTTGAGCAATTACCAGTGGAGAGCTAAGAGTTCTTGGCTACTTGTAAATCGACATTGATGGCAGGAATTGACCAGATCTGTGAAAGGTATGGCCTGGCATGGGGCAGAGAGGGCAAGCAGGGAATAATGAAACTGCAGGATGAAAATGGAAGAGAGGGACCGTAACAACTGTTTCCTTTAATGCTTCTGACCAGGGATTCACTCCTACCTTAGTGAGGAGGGAATATAACATAATATGCAAACGCCACTCTGGTTCTACCTACATATTATAATATTTATGAGCAGTATGATGTAGAGGTGAGGAACATTGCTTTGAAATCAGTGAAGCTGGAGTTTCATTTTAGTCTTGCTGTTTATAGTGGTATAAACTTGAGTACCTAACATTACCTGTACCTCCCTTTCCTTATTGATGAGCTGCCAATAATAAACCAGCTCACTAGGCTTCATGAGTTGTAAACCAGCTAATGGTCAGAAGGTATCAGCATCTGGACTTGTTGCTTCAGGTGCTCCCAGTAGTGCTAGTTATTTTACCACAAGAAAGCTAGCCATTCAGCAAACTGTTTGTGATATATGACATAAAGGTTGGGTTTATTTTTTAACTAATCTTGCATTTTTTAAAATTTGTGTGGTTTTGTTTTATTGTGAGGCCTTCAGTTAAATTCATTTTGTGTATTTTTTTAAAGTGTGGTAGCTGAACTAAATGGAAATAAATAATAGGATAACCGCCTGCTTCCTAAATGGCTGCAGGAAAAGCACCACTTCCTCAGGCATATTTTTAATGTGCCACCAAATTGTAGGAAACAGCACTGTAAAATTAAAAAAAAAAAGCCAGGAGTTTGTCTTCTGAGTACTATGAAGAATCCAATCCAGGCTGATATGATGTGGATATTTTTCACCCCTCATATTTCTTATTGATTCTATTTTATAAAGCATTTAAATTTTACCCTGAAGTTGTTGATGTTATAGTTAATGATATCATTGAACTGTCTTGTATGTTTCAGGGGGTTTTAAGACAAAGGACAGAGCAGGATAAAAGGCCCACAGACAATCTTCTGATAACTCCTTGTAAACCAAGACAGAGATGGAAATGGCTGCAGTCCAGACTCATCACACGGGAGATCACACAGATGGGGAGATAAAAAGTTGTCCCTGTGAGCCCCTCGACAATGCTCAGCATTTTATTCAGAATCTCAGGTAAGCCACCTGCATGCTGATGACATCACAAAAATAAAGGCCAAGGGCTGATTACTGGCTGGGTGCTCTTTATTATCATATATCAGGTGTCACCTGTGATTTCATGTCTCTGGCAATGCGACAGAACCCATCTGTCATCTAACCATGGATCTTAGTCAATTTTCCCTGCTCTTTGGAAACAAGCTCTTACATTGTGTGGGAGTCGTAAGGAGCCAGCCCATGTTCTGAGACTGGCTGTGAGATAAATAGGACAGCAGTTAAAGAAAACAAGCTGATATTTTTTCCACAGTGCTAGCAGAGAAAATGCCTTGTCTCTCTGCAGTTTTAATGTATAAAACAATCACGGGCTTAGATCCATAGGGAGGTAGTTGATGGGTCCCAGTGTGGAGCCGGACAGTCAGCGAAGCTGAGAACTCTGGGCATCGGGCTGTGTTAGAGGAATGTCCTTGAGACCCTCATAGTCACGTACCTCCTAAGATGGCCTTCGAGCAAGGTAGATACTGTCTAAGGATTCTAGGTGTTTCACTTTCTCTGAACAAGTTTTTTTAAAAAAAGATAAAACTTACCACATAAACTCAAATCTCATTTCCAATTTGCTTTCTCTCTACACAGAAAGATGCAGAACAGGACCCTGCAGTGACCCCACACCTCTGGTGCCCACAGGGCCTCCTCTGATAAGCACAGCTCTATATTCAGGGTGAAAAGCCCATGCCATAAAGTTCATGAAATTTTGGAGATTCTGCAAATGTTCAATTAATGGCTAATTTGGAAGGAAAAATCAGGAGTAAACTTAGGTTTATTATATAGAACAAAAGAAAAATCTGTACAAGAAAAGTGCTTTGTAGCCTCCAAACACAAAGGAAGCAACAACAAAGGAACCACTGGAATAATTCAGCTTTTTTTTTATCATTTAGATCTGGAATGCCATCGCAATGAGTATGTATTTTCATAGGGACAGAGTTTGCTTGCATTTATGAGTGTGGGAATGGGCAGGAGCCTTGTCTGTTCACAGGAAATGATGACAAGTCCAGCTCCAGGGCAGGAGAATCTTCCTACCGCGGTCTCACTGGACATACAGGGGGGTTTACCCTTACGGAGTGCTACATGCTGCAATACAGGGAGTTACGGTTTACCTGGTTGGGATGAAAACTCTGTAGAGTAATGCCAGGGATATCTTCACAGGTTTGGGTAAGCTGGAGAAATTATCACGTAAGTTGTGGTGTGGCATGTAAAACACATTTCAATTAGAAGCACATTCAGATTATGCAGGGTATGTCTCAATTCTAAATTGAAGTACACAACTATGGACTTGATATTACGACACGTGCCCCATGACAATAAGGTTGATTCTGTGTGAAGCTTTAATTCTCTTTCGAAGTCAGTTACCAAGCAGGCTTCCAGACCCTTTATTTGTTATAATTACATTTGAACTTGTTGCTGGGTGATTGGAGGGCTGTCTGAACTTCCTTAAATGGAGAAATCCAAGGCAGAGAGAAAGGCAAGTGGAGGCTACAAAAGGTCAAAGGGACCTCAGGCTCACTGAGGTTCTAGTTTCTAGGAGCTATATGGCCATAAAGAGTAAGTCAGGGAATGCCCACTTGCAAATGTCATAGTAAAACATCCGGACTGAAAAAATGAATGCTGCAGAGAGAGGAAAATTGAATATTCATCATGGAGACATATTTTTAATTATTAGCAATCAATTGATTGAGACCAGACTGACCATTTTCCCTGGTAGCAATTTTGTCCCTTCATGATGGATTTGATTTTGTATCATATTAGACGTTTCTCACATCTGACTTGCCCTCCTTCCATTTTCACAAGCCTCCATGTGTCCTTTATACGTGAATGTAGCGATTAAGGGCACGTGTTTCTGGACATAGGCTTCTGGCTATTGAAACAGGTTCTCTTTTACTTAAAAAGCTTCTCTTCACCATGTGGTATGCTAGGGATAGTAGAGGGAGGCAATATGGTTGTGATCCCTTACTACAGGACATACACCTGAACCATCACCAATAAAGAGTTTGGATTTTTCATATGCGCATTCTCGACCACATGGTTGCCTAATGTTTTAGAGAATGCAAGTGTGTAATGAATACATGCGTGTTATACAGCACATATGAAATGTATTTCCCAATCCCCCAGCCTAAATAAAGAAAGCTACAGGTAATTTTTCACTGATGATAACAAAATCAATAGTGTTGCTCTAGCAAGGCAGTGTCGTTCAATGTAGATTAAGGTGCACACAGTGGTGTGCCTTCTAAGATAGCCTTCAAGCAAGAAAGACAGGTGGTTCCCTCTGCACCCTTGGGCTGCTCCCAGTGACGCCAGCCGCTCTGCTACCGGCAAGTCACGGCAGCCTGACGACTGTTTCCAGCTGCTGTTATCCCTGGGCACCTCACCCAGTGAAGCATCACAAGAGTGCACGCCCATAGATGAGGCCTTTCTTCCCCTGTTTTCTGCTGCTGCTGCTTCAGGTTACTGTCAGCACAGCCAAGGTCCCTGCCACTGTACACTATCAAGGAAACTTTTCTCGTTCCTTTCTTTTCCAGCTCCTGGGAAGATGGCATCAACTTTTCTGTGCTGCGGGTTATGTAGACTGTACTTGTTTTCTTTCTGTGAAGGGAAATGACCCCTTCAGGAGCATTTCTTGCACAAGCTGGGGCTAATTCTCCCTGGCTACCTGCAACCAAATTCAGGAGCTTATAGACCCCACTTTTGCCAATGGATTGCATTTAGTCATCCAAGTTACTTCAATTTCTTCTGCCTCTCCTCCACTCGGGACTAGCTTCTAATGTTGTTTTTGCAGGGCAAGAACTCACCCATGTTGTATTTCAGATTTGACCTTACACCCACCCCTGAAGAGAGGGAGAAAGAAAGAGAGACTTTTGTAGACTGAAAAAACAGTGAAGGCAATTGTTTTCCTCTGACTGACAAAGAGCATTAACCTTGAACACTGGGTACCAATTCCAGCTGTAAATAATGTGTTCACGAGAGCAGGAGAGGGTCCTTTACTCGTGTCTCTATTTTCCCCTCTGCTTTTCTCTGCAGTTGTGTGATGGAATTTAAAATATACCTTTTGAAAACTACCTTCAAAAGAATGTTATATTGATTAATTAGCTATGGTACTAGCTGGTTTGGTACTATAAACTGAGTATAAATACTTTAAAAAAATTAACATACTTATAAATATTACAAAATAATATATTTTGCCATTTAATTGTATAAAATAAAATAGAAATAAAAAAACAAAAGGGCTATATAGTGTTGTGGCACCCATGAATATGAGCCCATGTACTTTAGCCCAGAAATTTTACTTTTAGAAATGTACCCTACAGGCATACTGACGTAAATGGACATAGACAACGTGTTAATGAATGCTTGTTGCAATGTAAGATACATAAAAATGCAATATTACGCAACCTAATGGGTAATATATGGTAGATCTATAGATCTATATGTGCCTACATAGAAAGAAGGGTAAGTATTATTTGCAAAAATCCAGTTGCGAAACTTTGAGTATGTCATGATTCTATTTGTTTAAGAAGAGTATTGACATGTATACAAGAGTATTAACATGTATACACTTGGAGGCTACATGGTATGTTTCTAAAACGATATACAATATGATGCATTTTAACATTTTTGTGAATGGTACTGGCCAAATGGGGAAGATTACATTTACTTTTATTTCTAGTTTTTAAATATTTTGTCATAAGTTGGTGCAACTTTATAATAAAATTAATCAAATGAAAGCATAATACTCTTAACCCTCTCCTCAATAAATGCTGTACTGTTTACCACTTTGGGAAAGACATCGCCGTACTTCATGGCATTGTGGTGAACATTTTGTTTTGAATAATCGTATTTGTCAAGTAAGCTAATTTATTTCATTCACTTGTAATAAATGTGTATTTGGTTAGGCTACCTAATGGGCATTATGTCAGTGACATGCAAACTCTTCGGTCTCAGATGCCTCTTAGAACTCCCCCAATCCTTTCCCTTCCCTCTAAAAGTTATCTTCTCCCTCACTCACCTGCAATTTTTTCCAACAGAAACTTTTTAAACATAAAATAAATTGATGAACAAACTTGACAAAAACAAAAAAAGGCAAAACCTCCTCACTTGGAAAAAAAACTTCAGTACAAACCCAGGGTGGATTTTAGCTTCTGCCCCCAAACATTCCTGTAATCATGATTGAGATTACTTGCTAATTACCCCCAGTTCCTGGAGCTAACCTTGACCAGAGCTCTGGACTTAAATACTTGTCTTCTTTCTGAAAGTTTGTTCCGAATCCACTGTCACTTTGATAAACAATTTTCCCATCTTGCTGCCAAGCCCCAGGCCAGATTTCTGCTTTGGTTTCTGTTCTCTAGATTCCTGCTTTGTGCACTTCCAATTCTCCCGACTTTCATTAGGACTCAGACCTGTCCTCCTCTGCCCAGTCCTCCTCCAGGCACGAGGTTTCTGCTCCACTGACTAGGACCTTGTTCCTTGCCAACAGCTTTGCAGGCACTACCTGTCTGTCTCCCTGCCTGGTATCCATTAACCAGCTATTGTGCTTTGCTTATCAGCTGAGATATTTAGTGTATAGTCAACTGATCTGTCACACACTTTCACTTATTTATTCATCCATTTGTTTACTAAATATGTATGGAATGCCCACTGTGTGCCAGGCTCCATTCAAAGCACAGGGACTATCTTGTGAATGAGACTTTGTTCAATTCTCCAAAAATATAAATTTTCTTGTCTGCTGATTATCAAACAATTTACTTCCCCTCCTCTTTTCTCTTTCAACTTCTCCTCCTGCTCCTGCTTCTCCTTATTTTTCTTGCAGTAGAACTCTGTTTCTTCAAGCGAATCTTACTGAAATGCTGATGAAAAGTAGAGTCAAGAGTTGGCCTGGGAGTTCACTCTGTTACTCCTCACTTTCAAAATATTTCTGGTGGCATCTAGGGACCCCTGAACTAATGCTCCTGGATCATCGGTGTTTCCTGTCAGATTCAGACTCAGTTTCTATTCCTACAAAAACTCTTTGGGGTTCCTGCCTCCCCACAGTGGGTGGGTATTGATTTAACTCTCTCCTTTCATTCACACCAAACTGAGGTACTTTCTACACAAACCCAACCATTCCTGGCTGAGCCATAAGATATGGCATCCAAGCCAGAATGAAAAATTAAGATGAATTCAATATAAACACAAGAAAGAAATATTCTACTGCCTCTGATTTGAAAGTACTTTTCAAGTGTAGCTCACAATTTTAGAATTGACTTCTTTTCTCATTCCTGCAATAAAACTTGGGCCAAATTTTGGTATATGTTTCCATTTAAAACAAAACAAAAAAATAAATATATAAAAGAATGCACTTTCTTTAATCAAGAACACAGGGGTTACCGAAATATGTAATCAAGGGCAACAGTGACCCACAATCCTGTTCTAGGGACAATGTTTGTGTTTTCCTCCCCACATCTCTCAAAAGCATATGAAAATATTTTAAAAGATAAAGAAAGAATTCTTTTCAATTATAATGCTTATCTCTCACACTACTCTTTTCCTCCCTTAAGGCAGCCTAAAGGGTCTCCTCCGAAGAACATAATGTCCTCATCAGGCCTAATGAAGGTAAATAAAAGCTGCAGTGGTGACGGGCCGCCCACCAGCTGGAGTGAAGGGCAATGAAAACGAGTATGGATTTGTTTTATACAGCATCCTTTTTCTTACACGAATCTGTATTACCTCCTTGGCTTGCCTGGATGAGGACAAGGTGGTCCCCAGGGGATCTTCAAATATGGGGGAATGGGTAGAAAATCCAGGATGACACTGTGTGTCTCGTCATTTCCCTCTGGGGTGAAGCTTTGTCTAAGGTTCGAATCTGAGTCTAAAAATTAAAAAAAAAACATAAATGCAAATGTTTCCTTTTGGTCACCTACACATTCCTTTCTTCTACTTTGGTTTTTTTCTGCTGCTATCCTGAAAGTAACACTGTGTTTAAGCCATTAGCAACTGGCAAGTAGAGGGAAACGAAGTAGAAAATCCAGTTTCCAATTAATATTCCTAGTAATTGTAGTGTAATTTGGGTGCTCCTAATAAAGGGGGGCTATAATCACAAAGATTAATGAGGGTTAGCAAAGGTGGAAATTCCAGATGCTGGCAGGATTCCCAATCTCCAAGTTACAGTAAAAACAGCAGAGAAATACAGCAGTAAATATGATAATGAACAGAAGGGTCATATTCAGTGTCCAATTTTGAACTTATTTTTGAAATATGATCAGCTTCTAAATATGTCCTTAGCATTTAAAAGAAAATCCAGTCAATAGACAAGTTTCTTAAACATTTCCTCCATTCAACAGTGAGCTAGGTGGGCAGAAAGGCTGGATAAGTAAGGACAGAGCCCTGTTCCTTAACCTCAGGTTGCTTATAATCTGTTCAGGGAATGAAAACCAATACATGTTGAATAACAGTGGTCAAGACAATAAACTGATTAAAACATTAAACTCTGTTGAGTAAGCAATCTCCTCAAGTGTTGGACCACGTCTCATCTAACACACAACTTGGACCGGCACAGAATGTTTGACAAATATTTGTTTGGATGAATGAATGATGAAAGAATAGAAAAATAATGAGGACCGGGGAAGGAACTGTTACTGGAAGTGAAGTATTTAAAAAGGAATGAATAAGTGAGCAGGATAAAGACAGAAACACAGTTCCAGCAAACAATCCAAAATTAACAGACATAAGTGCATGGGAGTACAGACCAGTCTGATTCTGAAGATAGTGTGTTTATACCGACTGAGCAAGGTTGCGCTGGGTGCTGGTTGTGCAGAAGTCACCAAGGAACACCCAGCTTAGGTTTGCAGATGGCCTTGACCCAGTGTGCACTTAACGAGCGGCTTCGAAACGGAGGTCAAAAAAGTAGTGAGTTCAAATGAGAGTAACTTGAAAGTCTGAACCAAGAGTTTAGATTTCATACAATCTGACCTATTTAATAGTAGAAAGCTTTTGTCAGTATAATACAGACATAATAAAAGATTATGAAAAATAGTTTCTAAAAATTAGAGTGATAAGTAGGTAGGGAACAATTTGCCATCCCTACAGTAGATATACTGTTAAGAATTCTTATATACTTATTTTTTTTTACAAAAAGTGTTGACCGTTCTTATCAGAAGACTGCAATATTGAGGGCACTCCCTGTATGGGTTCATCTCTGCTATTCCGTGCTTACTTTCTGTATGAATGGAGTAGTCCAGGAACGTACCAAAGATACAAACAATGGATGTAGACTCTCTCTCACTGACATGCTGCTTGGCATCTGAGTATTTCCCACACAGCACACGAGCCCATTATATCACCACCCAATCACCTTACGAGATGTTGAAAGAATAAGGCAAAGTATTACACTGTTTTAGGTTGATGGTGTTGACACAACCTTCTTATTTGGATCAGAATTTATCATTTGATGCAAGAGCTGGTTTACATGCACTCGTTAGTCAGCAAAGCTTGGTGAAATCACTTACTGCAATTACTTTCAGAATGCTTCCATTTCTTCATCTCCAAATTGCTTGTAGTAAAAGAAAAAATACCTTCCACATTCAGGATCTCAGAGTTCACCAATATGATAGCAAATTTTAGTCTGTAACATTATATTGAAAAACTATATATAGAAGCCACACTCCGGGGAAAGGAGTGAATAGGTTAGAATTAATACAATAGGTTAGACACACAGCATCTAATTTGATGACTGTCCTGGACTGTCACAGGGAAACACAGTGAGGTGGCTGAGGCACAGGGTCAGTCCAGGGCAATGCCGCAATCTGCAGACAGACAGGCTGATTCTCGCTAGTGTCTGTTCCTGCTTGTACATCCCTGTGCCTGGCACTAGCAGGTACTCAAGAACATGTGGCATTATCACAATATTGGTAGTGTTAAGGGAAAGACATAGCAAATTAGGGAAATTTACAGATGGGCCTGATACTCCAGATTATCAGCACACTTGTGTTGTTGTTAAAATAAAATACCCTCCAACTGTTCCCTAGTTCTTTAACATTACTGCTGAAGAAAAGTATATTATGTAGGCAGCATTTTCAACCCAACTAGCATAATAATAGTGATTTGTTACATTTTCAAAGATGAGGTAAAAATAACAAGTGACATTCTATATTGAAATATTAATTTACAAAAGCAGAGATTGTTTAAAATTAAACAATCATTTTTCTTTACTCATTTCCTAATTTTTATGGGGTGGAGAGAGGGTAACTTGAAATTTGGTATGATTCCTTTTTTCCCTCAAATCATACTGGAAGCTAAGTATGATTTAACAAAAGGTTTCAATAACTTCAAAAAGTAATGGATTTCTCTTCACATCTATGTAAGCTCAAGGTGCATTTTCCTGACCTCTCTCTTGTGTACATCTTCAATATTACTAAGGCTTTAAAAAATACAACAGGAAGAGAAATTGATCTGAATCCTACGAAATCCACTTTACTTCAAATCAGTGAGTCTTTATGGTAGACCAGTTCAACAAGAAGACAAATTCAGCCTTACATCTGGAACAAAATGTAATACGGTGGGACATTACCGACCAGAGTTGTGTAATCAACATCTCTAGCAATTTGGATTTCAATACATGGGAATAAATATGCCACAGAGATTTAATGGCATCGTTGGGTGTATTCTTTTTCATATCTCTGGAACATAAGCGTGGTAGCTTTCGCTGCTGCCTTGTTTGCTTCACATTTAACCCAAAAAACAAAACAAAAAATAGTCAAGTTGAGCAGCAGTTTTCTTTGGGGCAGTCCCACTAGAAAATTTTTGACCTTAACACCGACTTCGGCTTTTGTGAGCTGTTCTGAATAGTTACCAGCACACAGTTCTTTCCTGGCAAGTGTGGAGAAAAAGACAAGGAAACTCAGATGTGGGGTGTATGTACTCCTCTGCAAAATACTATTTTTTCTCTTATTATGACTTCCAAAATTCACAAAGAACGGACTTACAGGATGGAACCCCTGAGTCCCCTGCTGTCTTCTACTGTAGGCGAAACTGAGAAAACATACACTGTTTCTCCTCATCACTTGTCTTCCCGAATCTGATAGATCCAGTGTTTTAAAATGAAGGGTTTTGCTATTAATCCTGGGACCTGGTTCCAAGTTAATGTTAAATAAATTAAAATGGAGAAAAATAGTAAAAAATCTCATAGTAGTAGGTAGCTAGTAATTTTCTTTGGTGAAAATAGTTTATGTGCTTTTCACCTTGAATCAAGCATTTTTTAAAATTTTGGAAAGTCTTTAGCAATAGTATTTATAATAGTCTGCATTTTAAATATTATTTAATCATAATTTGCTTCCTTGGG
The DNA here is from genome assembly GCA_004024845.1 of Tonatia bakeri. Taxonomy (NCBI): domain Eukaryota; kingdom Metazoa; phylum Chordata; class Mammalia; order Chiroptera; family Phyllostomidae; genus Tonatia; species Tonatia bakeri. Next base: position 109,285 of record PVIA01001182.1, on the reverse strand, counting down.
GAGTATGTCATCATGTGATTTAATTTGGTATATACCCTAAGGGGCACATATCTCAATTATAAAATATTTCCTCCAGAAACAATAAGGGTTCCATGATTTATTTCAGGATACTATTATAAAATAGTTTATTCAGCTGGAATTTGAATGCTATTGAGTTAGAAAATACAATATAGATACTCCAAAATGGATGAAAAATGAACATGTATGCTTTGGGGCCCATACACAAAAATCATATTTATATATATTTTCAGCTTTTACATAATACTTCAATTATTACATCTTGAAATAAAAGAACTTAGCAAGCTGAGAGCTATGAAACATTTATATCATTCTCTCTTCAAAAAGTTCGTTTTTGGACAAGTATCATTTGGATAGGGATTAAGTTAATCGGAGATTTTGAACCTTCTTTACTTTAATTTTTAATCTCTTTTTAAAAAATATGTCTGAATCTTTAAAAGACCTAAACCTGTAGTCACAAAGCACTGCCTCAAAAAAAGGAGAGGGAAAAAAAAAAAGAAGGGAAAGTTTTTAAAGCAGCCACCAGCTGTAAGGGAGATAGTGCAGGCAGCAGATTTGTGACAGAGTGGAGCATGAAACCCATCAGCTGATGAGTGAAAATCCCTGGTTTCTAATTAATCGAGGTACACAGGCCAAGGGATGAAGAGGATCAGGGAAATGAAATCAGGAAAAAGATACCATCAGTCATTTCTGCGGCCCATTGTCATACTTCAGAATCTGCTGTAATGAATCACTCAGGCATTCCACAGATACATTCAAATGGTGAAGAAAATTCATTGTCCGGTGAAGAGCGTTTGATAAAAATCTTTCTTTCCCCCCCTCTTTGTCAGAAGCCTATGATCAGAAAAGGAAATCCAGACAGCACAACAGGTGTGCTTTTTGCAAGCCTGGTGAAATCTGCAAATGAACCAAGGATGGAAGAATTTTTTGCACTAATTTTTTCCCCCAAAAATGTGTCTGGGGAGGGTGGTGGGACATCACACCCAGTGAAGGAGGCTTGTCATTGCAAAGGGTTGCAGCAAGTGTCAAAGCAGAGAAGTGAGCTTTTTTCTGCAGTTGAGAAAGCCACAGTCCTGTAAAATCTCAACTAGAGGAAGAAGAGACAATATTGGGAAATGTAGCAATATTTAATTTAATTTATCAAGAGACATTTGCTTTGAAGGAACCTATCCAATGAAGGGGGCATTATGCATTACATCCAGGCTCTGATCAGAGAAGAAAAACCTCAAAGTCAGACAGCTGCTCTTGGGCCATGGTTTCTGGGGCTTCCTGGAGAAAGGGTTTCCTTTAAAGTCAGGGAGACCTACCTGTGATGAATGCACATTTCAGCCTGGAGGTTTTGTTCAAAGCTTTCCTAATTCTGGCCTGCATTCCTCCTGGGTTATAGCTCACTTTCACGGTGGTCATGTATTTTAATGGAGAAAATATTCATCAGGGCACTTAAGACACAGTATCTGTGTATTTCAACTCTGCAGCAACTTTGTGACCATGTACAATCCTTGTAGCAGCTACAAGTGCTGTGTGGCATTAGGTAACATTCAAAGATAATTGTTTTCAAGTAATCAGGTACTGTACTAAGACATATAAGGATGGCTGATTCATTTTAAATTTAATTACTATAATATAGGGTTTCTCTGTCTATATTATCAATCACCAAGACACTTTGGAGTTGATAATATTAAAATTGCAACAATAATGAGAATTCTACTTCATGATGAAAATAATTTTAATCATGGGTAGATTACAAATCCATTTACAGTTACGGTTACTGAGAATTCTATTATCTACCTTCTCTTGTAAAAGATGTTCAGACATGTTTTCAGGAAGTATAAAAGATTATAGAAGTATGCTGCTTCTACAAAATTCCAAGCACAGGCTTTCAGAAAACGTTGGAAAAGCTTCCAAACTATCGAGACTTGAGGAGTGGAGTGCAGAGCAGAGGAAATAGCTGTGCTGTCAGGTAGGCATAAAGCCTTTTGTCTTTCTGGCTCCTGATTGCTTTATTCTTTGGGTCAAAATTATTTTTGAGAACCTCCTTTGTAAGAGGCACTGGGCTAGGTACTGGGGATGAAGCAAAAAATAAGCAATGCAGTCCCTGCTTTTGCCATGAAGATGGTTTGAATTCCAAATGGATTCCAGTGGAGAGCGATGCATGCTCCTAAGCAAAGACCAGTCTTCATCTCTGGCTGCACCTGAAAATCACCTGGGAATATAAAATACATGTACAGGTCTCTCTCTCCCTCTCTCCTTATCTGTGTGTGTGTGTGTGTGTGTGTGTGTGTGTGTCCATACCCATCCTGAAGGTGTACAGCCAGGTCATAATGTAATATGAGAAATAGAGACATTTACTGAAGAAGATGCAAGATACAAGGAACATTGTACATAGGACAATGGCACCTCAGTCCCCTTCAAAGTAGGCAACTTGGGACCTCTCAGAGTTTTCCCAATTGCCATCAGTTGCCCCCCATATTTTCCTGAATCTCATCGATGATCTGAAGTCTCTTCAATTTCAAAGGTGATTTTAGTTTTGGGAAAAGCAAGAAGTCATAGGACACCAAATCTGGGCTGTAGGGGGTGTTGAGTCACCTGGGTGACTTGATGTTTCACCAAAAAACTGTTCATGAGACGTGATGCAGGAACAGACACGTTGTTGTGATGAAGCTACCAACCACCAACTGCCCACAGCTGTGGCCTTCTGAATCATCTGAATAGTTTCCTCAGAGGAATGTTCAAGCTTAATGCAAAATGTGATGCAGATTCGTTGCTTTACTCAGTCATTTTGAATGCAACGGCCACACAGTACACATGCTCACTCAACAGTGTCTATAGCCCCCAATGACTAGTAAAGCGAAGTTGTCATTGTTCACACATGCATATTCCAGTTCACTCTCCTTGGCTGCCAGGTTACATCAATGCTGTGCAAACCATTCTCATTATGTTAACAATGGCTGGACTTTTTCCAGACAGGTCTCGTGCCATATTATCCATATATATATATATATATATATATATATCTGGGATGTATATATATATCTAGGCCCCATCTAGAGTTTTGTTCTGGGGTAGGGCTCACATGTAAGTATTTTAAGAAGCTCTCCAGAGGATTCTAATGTGCAGCCCGGCTTAGAAAACACCCAGCAAGGACCGTACCTGAAGAACCACTTCCACCTCTCTGATCATTAACTGGTCTGCCTACCTGGTAATCCCATAGGAAATGATTATCTAGTGTCTGACTAAATTAGACTAGCTCTTTATATTTTGATTCTATAAAGAATATCAGTTTCTCACAAGTCCAAAGTCCACTAATTTATTTTGTAGAGAATATAGAATTTCATATAACGCTTTACGATCCCCTTTGCTAGTTGTGACTCCATCTCCCCTCTGTATCAAGAGTAATCAGAAAGGGGCTGATAATCCGTCCAAATAAGATTTACTCGTTGCTGCTCATTTACAATCAGAGGTAAGTTTTATTACTCCAGGCGTGCATTTAAGGTGAGTCAAAGAAGTACTAAGTATATTTGAGGGGGGTGGAAAGGTAGAACGGTAGGAATTCAGTGCCAATGGATCACCAGACTATCCCAGCTGTATTTTCCTACTTGGTGTGGCTGTGCTCCAAAATCCCTGGTAAACTGCCTTTTGCTTCACAGAACCTTTGGTCTCTAATTTATGCATTTGGACATTTCCTGGTGTAGGGATGCACACTTTAATAACTTTCTAAATGTTTCTATTTACATATTTTATTCATATAAGATATATTAAGTGTATATACATTTACAAAATAACCAGACATAAAAATAATAATTTCTATCATCACAATAATAATTTTTTACCCCATATATTTTATTCTCTCAAGCTTTCTTCATTGGGATCATCTTTCTCTTTTCTACCTTTCCTCACCTTAACCCTGAACCCCATCCCACTTGAGTATTTTTTTTCCTTGTTTTTCCTTCATTCTCTCAGGAACTAACAAGTCTCCAAACATTCTATTCATCCCTCTACTCAGTCTTTGTTTTCAATGATACTCACATGTGCTAGAGTGTGTGTGTTCATATGCACAGATATGGAAATAATTACTTTTTAAAAATCGGTCTATTACCATCACTGTCACAGCATTCCCACAGGTGTGGAAACTGCACCCCACACTGGTACCCTGCTCTGGTGGGACTCTGGGAATAAACTACATTTCCGGAGTCTGCCAGCTTCCCAGTTCCAGCTTACTGCACTTTGAAACAACATTTTTCCTTCATATGTTGCATAATTTTTGTCTTTCTGGGTTTTTCTCATCTTTGTGTTTCTGTAACTCAGCACTAAGTTTTGCAGGAAGAAATGGCCTCTCACATGGCCAGAGCTTCTTGGGACTTATGTCTTTAATTAGGTCAAATAATTTGGATGATGATTAAAGCAGTGAAACCTACTTTGAAGGCATTCAGAGTATCATTTAACACTTGTGTTCACATCTTAATTTTCAGAATTGGAAAATACAGGGATACAAGTGAAATTAAATTTTATTTTCTTTAAAGCAATAAACTAGGTTCATTACAATCTTTATTTTCTGGCATTCAGAGAAACACAAAGCATTGAGCTGTCAGATTTTAGAGTAACAATACAGACGTGTGAAGTCTGATCCAGGCACAAACATGGCAATCATTAACTACATATTCTTGAATTTATAAAAGGAATTGGCAAAGGTAATAAACAAAAAGTTGTAAATAAGTTAAATCATTTGAGAAGATTAACACAGGCATTCCACAGCCCACCATTGTAATCCAGCCACTTTGCAGAATGAAGGCTATTTGGACAGGTTTCATCAAAAAAACAAAATTGACCAGTCCACAGGTGATCAGTTCCAAAGCCTTTCCCCAGAGTCAGCCCTTCAAATATTTATCACGTATGTATGTATGTTTGTTTGGGTCACGATAAGGTACCAATTTGGGATTTTTGGAAACTGAGCTAGATGTCACCTGAGACATCGTCTGATTTGGACTGGGTTCAGAAGCAGAGAGCCTTGAGAGGCCGAAAGAGAAAGAGAGGGTGAGAAGGAGAGCAAGCAGGCATGGACAGCCCGTGTTGCCAGCTCTAATATCCCAGTGCAATTATTTTGTGGACATCCACTCCTTGCCTGCACAGGAGATAGGGCTATAAGTGTATGTTATTTTTTAATTACAAGGGGGGTAGAAAAAATCCTGATGATGGGCTGGAAGGTGCCATTGCATTGTTATTTTTTCCTCTCCCTTCGTTTGCTGATTATGTGAGCCGGGCTCCTTTGCTAGCCGATGATAAGCAGAATTTCCATGTTCTCTGCATAATTAATCCATCTCTGCCTCTCTTCATGCCAACTCGCCCGTTATCGCCGGCACATGCCTGAATTGCAAAAGAATCTGCTCTTCAATTGGAACTTATTGATATTCTAAGAAAAAAAAAAGAGAGAGAAGGGGAAAAAACTGAAAATCCTTAAGTTTAAGCCGCAGATTTTTAAATGGATTAATTTCGCTGCAATCGCAGCCATCTAAGGCGGGAAGGCAGGCAGAGCAAATTGAAAGCGTCTCCATGTTTGCAGAATTGGGTCCAGAACGCTGAAATGTACTGGCACAGCTCTCTTTTAAAGTCAGAAAATTACCATTCATTTACATCACATGAAATACTTTTTTATGCTAGAAATATTCAAGAGACGTTCTTTAAATGCCTGCTAATGCTTGATAACATTTCTAACTTTCAACGTTTTGCTAGACTTTGATATGACATGATAGGAATGCCTTCCAGTAGAGAATATTATATCTCTCTTTATCACGTATTAGATTACATCATCTCTTTCTTAATCATCCCCAAGTAGTTTTTAAACAATGAAGTCTGTCATTGGTTATGTAGGATTTTGTGTGCTGCTGGAAGTCAAGGTTAGTCCTTTATTTTCTTGTCTACCTACATGTAAAATGTTTGTTTTTGTTTAATTTTTCTTCATCTACCTAGAGACCTTGGGCAGAAATAATAAGAATACAAAAATAATCATAATAATTTCTCAGTAGTCATTGTTTTGACTATTTTCCCAGTCTTATGATAAACTCTTATTTTTGAGAGACTTGATTTCTTCTCATTTTAACTTGTAAATAGTAACACTTTGAAATCTCCTTTGGCTGAGGAAAGATTTAATAGTTGAAGTCTACCAAAGTATGCAGTTCAAGCCTATTAAAGTGTACAGTTCAAGAATCACAAATACGTACATTTCCGGTTCCAGGATTTCTGCAATTTCCAAGTTAAATGGCAAAACCTTGCTTAATTGTTGATGTTTTTGTTTTTGATCTTTACGTCTGTTCTCCTATGTTAATTACCCGAGTCCTGGAATGGAGCACTTGCCGGGACCGAGGGCCTCCGGAATGCTCTAGGTCAGCCACAGCGTGCTTTCTTGCTGCACTTGGATGCTCACGTATCTGCAGTTTCTGCTGGTCTGCCTGACAAGGCTGATGTGTTCTTTTAGCTTAGAGAGAAGAGTTGCTAATACCGACCAGCAAAGAAAATGGGAATTGAAATATCTAAAAATATTCACCAGTAAGTAGGACCTATGCATTTTTAATTTAGTAGAACCTCAAAAGGCAAAATAATAATTTAAAAAAATAACTGAGTTGAGCACTAGATTTCCTGTGGAAAATGAGACAGTGAGCAGTGATATTCTTTGAAGATCTTTGTTTCAGTTATGAAACAAGGATCTTCATAACTACAAGACAACTTAGCATAATACGTTGGCATGGGGGTACAAAGGCCTGTATTATTAATGAGTGCTTTAAATATTGGCATTGCATTTTTTCCTCAGAAGCAAGCCAAAATGAATAAAGAGGTAAGAAACACATTCAAGAGAAAATGGTTTTATAGTCATAGTAAAACAATTAATATAATGATTATTACAATAAATGTAAGAACTGTTAAATGATACAATTTAACTTAATCATCTTAATTGTAAAATCCTATATAATTCTTAGGCTACCCAGAGGTTGGAAATAGGGGAAACTCTAGTTGTACATTGAGTAATTTTGTATAGTCAGCTAAACACTTTAAAGCAATTTTAAAAATGAAATGAAAAATGACCCTTCTTAAAATAGATGTAGCAAAAACATTTCAACCATAAATAACAATTTCACTGACCTTGTACACTCAACCCTTTCATTTAAAGGCATGAATTAAAAGGACTTGAAAATTGCAGGTGTATTTGGGGAGAGGAAACTTCTCCTGGGCATTCTGTTTTGAAATAAAAATTTTGATTTGAAACGCAAATATTTTCTATATTATGCATTTAATTCACATTTTGAACACTCTACATAGAGTGGTTATACGTATATTGATTAGAATTTATGTTTTATAAAATTATATTTTTATTCTGAAATCATTATGATGTTTTTCTATGTAAAATTAACAGTTACACTTTAGTTCACATAGTTTAACAGTATTTGTGAAAGATGTATTACACTGGCTTTATTATATTCTAAATTCACTGGCTATTTTAAATGAATTTGAGGTTTCACATTCCTCATTATTAGCATACGTGCAGATCTGAACAAGAAGAGTGTTGCAAATGGTTCTGAGATGCTCCGTGTCAGATGATGGGCTAAATCAAACAGCTGTGATTCACTAAGAAGTGGTAACTGCAAATATGATATGAAGTAGCTATTTCACTAAAAAAACTAAGACACTGACGTGGATTCATAAATGATGAACTGACTTATAATAGAAACAATTGAAAGGATTTTTTTCTTTTAAATTGAGGATGGATTGAAAAGTGAAGAAGGCTATTACAAATGCTTTGCTTGGTGTCAAAAATTGCTAAATAGTCCCTTTTTTGGCATTAGAAAAATGAGTGACAGCTCTTTATTTGTATTGTGCATGATGGATGGATCCCTTCATCCTCTCCCTTCTCCTTCCTCTTTTCTTTGTAAGTGGATGGAATGGAGCTTCTTACCACCTCTGTGTTGGCTTTTTTTGCTCATCAGAAACTACGATCTTCTAAAACTTAAACTCTTCCTGTGCTAACTCCAAAGAGCCGAACATATCAATTACGTCTCCCTCACAGATGTAAAAAGCATCACGTATGTCTTCAAAAGTGAAATATTTAGTGATCCTTTTCTTGATTCTTTGCCTTTTCTTTCTAACTCCTGGGGGCTTAAGCTCAATCCTGGAGAAAAAATGGAATATACTTGAACACCTTCCCCTTCCTTGTTCAGTCCTCTAAGGTCGGGTGGCTTTGTGATAAGGGAGAAGGCCCAAGAGTCTCGAACTCTCATGTCTGGTACTCAACTCTCCAACACGATTCTTCCTCTGAGATGTCACTGTGGGTCGCTGAGTATCTGAATATTATCAGTCATCAATTAAGATGCAGCCATTGAGAGTCTGCTGTTCATCCTGGCACTTCTCTGTGCGCTCAAGGGGGACTGCAATTTGTGACTTTCCTAAATCTGTTGAGTGGTCTTTCCTCAGCAACAGTTTGTGGTAAAATCTCACAATTTTGTTCAATTCCAATAAAGTGCATTCTAATTATTCTTACATGTTGATGTACAGTTTGTTTAAAGATACCCGAAGGTGTTTATCAAGTTGCTTATTTCAAGTATGGATGGCTTATGTATATCTTTTATTGGTATCAGGCACTCAAAATTTTATGAGTATAGAGTTGTGAAACAGTGGGATGACTGTCTCACTTAGAACATGAAGCTGTATTTGAAAGAGGTGAATGGAACTGAAAGTTCCCTCTTAGGTACCTGACCTGAGGATGATACTGCAACCAAAGATGGTTCCCTTCCTGAGGATCTCTCTGGAGTATTTTCCACAGCTTTCTAGATATCAACTCCAGTCTGCTAGCCAAAAGAAGTATAGGTGTTTCCTTTAAAACTATTAAGGAAACAGTCTAAAGAAAAAACAGCTGTTGTTTTCTGACTGACCACTTATCATCTTTATGACATAAACAGTGAGACCTCAACTTCCTCATTTGTAATAATTAGAAAAATAATACCCCCTAACAAAAAGTTGTTATGACAAATAAAAATATGATAACACTTAGCATATTTCCTGAAACATAGGCAGTGCCATGCAGTTAGTTCTGCTTCTCTGCCACTTGGTCATTATTACATATAAGACAAATACGGGAAGAGGAGGGTATGATAATGAAAGGACTCACTGTATATAAATGGTTGCATTTTATTTCTTACCCATGTCCGCATGTATCAGGTATTTTTGTTCCAATACTGAGCAGAAATAAAAAATGTCTTTGTATTTTTTCAGGGGCTTTAAAATAGTCAATATAATCTAAAATAATTAATCTCACCACATTTAATGAAAATCTGATGAAAATAAAAAAGTTTAGAGAACAAATAAGACTTTATTGATATTGCTGATTTAATATAAGAAGCCTTCTATATTCTGAGCTTTTCAGCTCTCTTCTCTTTGGAGTTTCAGTTTGTAATCTCCATTGGAGCTGGCTGGAGTTAGACATAAAAATTGTGACTTTGGAATACATATGAATAGTTAATTCAAACCATACATATTTTATGAATAGAATTTCAAGAAATAAGGGAGGGAATTAATGGAAAAATTAGTAGAGTGAGTTTTTCTAAGATATATCTCACTTTAAGGAATTAAGAAATTAAAATATAAATAAAATCAGTTTATCTCCTAAAATATTGATTTGTATTCACTTCACAAAAGTATATATTTAAATAACTATCATCCCTATCAAATTAGAAACAAAAGCAAAATTAAGTGCATGTTTTTATCTGTAAATATAAATGTAAATTCACATGCTATGAGGTTCTTACAGAAGAAATAATCAGTTGAGATTCCTCTTAGTTCTTTGATTTTATTATTATTTTTAAATGTATTATTATCTCATCTTATTATAAAGTTTTTATTGGTCCAGATCATTATAAACATCAATTACTTTCATAGGAATGTACTAGCATTATGATTTGTATTTAAAATTATGGTTTCCTTAAAAATATTTAACCACACACAATAGATTTTTAATTTTAAATCTTTATTACAATCAAACCATTATAATATAATTAACTAACTTATTTAGTGAGCACCTACCTGGCATAAATCTCTGCGCAGATTGTTATTTATAATCTAATTATAAGGAGAATGTGATAACTTCCAAGTACCATGGAAACACAAATTAATTTCAACTTGAATAATGTTTGTTGATCTAAAATGTGGAATTTGCATTCCTCTACCACATTTCTCTCTATGTGTCCCTGGGTTTTATCAAGTCTTACTTGAAATGAGTGGATCACTCACCAGTATTTGGCATCAGCTGGGGAGATAGAAGGCTGAGCCTGGGGTTATCTGAAGGCGTACTCCTCACTCACACATCTAGTAGTTGATGCCGGCTACTGGCTGAGGCCTGAGCTGGGGCTATTGTCCAGCACATTTCCGTCTGGCTCCCTATGTGGTCGGGGCTTCCTCAGAACATGGCGTCTGTGTTCCAGTGGTGAACATTCTGAGAGAGAGTGCCAGAGGAAGGCTGTGTTACCTTTTAGGACTTACACTTAACAGACACACAGTATCACTCCTACTGCATTCGATTCACTGAAACAGAAGAGCGTGTTCAGGAACAGCCTGTAAAGATCGAGGGAAAGCAGACTTATTTCGGTGGTTGTTTTTAGAAAACTCGATGTGCCCTCATGATGCACTTGGGAGTGACAACGCAGCATGCTCGTGCTTCTGTGTCCTTTTCTCTTCTCCTACTGGCTGTTCATCACTCTGTGCTTTTACCCTCTGCATCGTGAGTGTAATTTTCTCCAATAACTACAAAAGATATGTTTACTACTGTAAGATACAAGGAGAGATGCAAAAATGACAAAGAATGAATTTCAATCTCACTTCAGGGAGTGCACTTCTGCCTGATATCTTGTATTAGAGGAAGAGCTTTTGAACAAGGAATCCCTTCTAGTAATGACATCATCATTAGAGAGATTATATTTTGCCTCATAAACCATATGTATGCATTTCTCCACATTATCTTGTTCACATTCTATTTAACCAGAAAGTGTAAACAATAAACAAATCAGGTTTTCCCATTCAATCCACACTGAGAACTACAAAGGACTGAGTGACAAATTATTTCGACTTAAAAATAATGACTGTCTCTATAAAGCAAGTGTCATAATCTATTGAGAAGGAATATCATATTCCAATAATAGCAGAAACATCATACTTTTAACAGATATTGTGACAGATACATATTTTTTAAAGGTTTAGTTCATTTGATGGCACAGTGAGGAGGTTTTTAGAACCATATGCAGCTTTTCCTTTGTGGCTGAGGGAAAAATGGAAGTAGATTACTTATCTACTTCCATTTCTGCCTTGGAAGCTCACCACAAAAGTCATGGAAAGGTTGCTGAACAGCAGTCTGTAATTTTACACATATTTAGGACCATAATCAGTTACTACTAGTCCATTCAGCACTTTAAAGCCATTCAGCACTCCAGACAGACACAGCCTTGGAGGGGTAAAGGCTTGGAGAGCTGCGTACCTCTCAGCCTTCACTACTCCGGTCTGCCCAGCCAGAGAGAGTGACCCTGCCCCTTCTCCCTGTCCCTGCATTTGGGAAATCGTGTGAGTTCTTAGGAGCTGTGAAAGTGCCTCATCCAGCCTGCAGGCATTACTGCTTATAGCCTCTGTTCGGAGGAATATGTTTTGGGAAATTATTTACATCTTTCCTTTTAAACCCCAAGTCAGTACAATCTTCAAAACTATCAGCTGTAGGGAAATCTTTCTTTTTTTTTTTATCAGAAATGTTTATGGGGTAAAAAGTAACAAAATAGAAAGGACAAGACCAGAGTGCAGCCTTTGGGTTTTAAGCCCTGATGAGTTCTGATTGGTTAATCTGCTTCTCTGGAGCACAATTTCAGATCAGCCAACCAAGGCTTCGTGGCGGTAAGAAACTTGCCCAGGGTCACTCAGCTAATAAGTGGAGAACTTCATTCAGCTAATAAGTGAAGGAGTGGGATTAAAACTCAATTTGGTCTGACATTAAAACCTGTGCTCTTAACCCCTAAATGGACTGCCTTACTCCACTGTGCTCCTTTAGTACTGATCCATGTATCTTGGTTATAATGTTTTACAGTCTTTATGAAGTTGGGATAACTTGTAGGTCAGATTATCTGCTGATGTACAGCTATTTTGTTTTGGAGAGTTTAAATTCAGTAGAGTATAAAATGATTTGATTCTTTTTAATCACGTCTTTCAGCTGTACTCTGTGGAATTGTTCTGTCCTGTGTCTTTGAAGGAATCTTAGGCAGATTATATGCATTTCTGGTTGTTCTTGATTATTCAGATTTAGTCTAATCCATTTTACACATTTTCTATCCAACTTGGAGTGTCTCCTTCCCCCATGCTGATTAAGATTTGTCATTACAAGACAGGATTTTCAGGGGGTAGCATGGTTCTGTTTTACCCCTGAGCCCACCCCCCCCCCAATTTATCACTTCTCTTTTGGGTCTAGCTGCTCCAAAGCTGGAGGCTGAAGGATGAAGAGCAGGATGGTGTGGGTTCTCTTGTATCACTGGCCCTAAATCACTTGTGTGGAGTTTTTTTTTGTTTTTGTGGTTGTTTTTTTTTTTTTTTTTTTTTTTTTTTTTT